>JBAMNC010001645.1:157500-268331 GCA_037902135.1 Cetoscarus ocellatus | reverse complement strand
CTGGTCACAAGCAGCACCCACTACAATCAAGCCTCTGATGATCTACAACCAAGCAGATACAATCTTAGACAGGGAACCACAGATCACACCATCGTCTAGTACTGAAAAAACAGTCCAATCCTACATGTATTTATAAATCTTGAAATAAACAGGCTCCTCAGGTGCGCAGTGAACTTGTGGTTCTTGTGGGGTCAAACTGCTTTCTCTGTTCAAAGGGTTAGTATGTGAAACGCTTTGCCTGCAGAACCTAAACTGGATTCAGACTCAAATCATTTTGAACTCAGATATGCTTCCTTTGTAAGACATGGAAAGCTTAAATATTTACAAATAGGGTACCTCCATTTGTTTCTGTTATTTTCTTATTGTTGCAGAAAAAAATGAAAAAAATATCAAAATTTCTTCAGCTTGTGTTTTTTTCATAGACATTACTTCAGACATTTAACTGATCTCAAAAATTATCTGGACTTTGAGATGAGGGAACAGGGTGAGAAAATGATAATTCACTTCCCTGTTCATGGACAGGCTGTGACATCAATAAAACAAACAGACTGATGAAGGTAGTCAAACCTAAAGACACATGTATTCAGTCAGCCAGTCACAGCCTGTTTTTTTAAATTTGTCCTTAATGTGTTTGGTTTTGTTTGTGTGCATGTGTAATAAAACAAAATAAATTAAAAAAACAGTCCAGATTACCCAGCATGCTTTGCTCCCACATCACAGACACACTTAAGATGGCTTTTTCTATTGCAGTCATCAGACGGACTCATTAGGACTTCGAGAGCCCTAGGGGCCCCTATCATTGCTCACAGCTGTACGTGTGTGCTTTATTTTGTGTGTGTGTGTTTATTCGAAAGCAGACCTTTTTTAACATCAGTCCTCTGCAGAACTTCACGTTATGTGATTCAAAAGCATCTGAGTGTGAGGAAGTCATGAACTTAGGCACAGAAAACACGACTCAAAATGCAACTGGCGACGAGACAGAGAGACAGGAAGTTAAAAATAAGCGGTAATGGGGAGTGATGAGACACAGGTGGGGAGGAGACAATCAGGAGCAGATGAGCACAAGACGGGGGTGGAAACAACCTGAAACAGAGACGAGGGTGAGTGATTTGAAAATAAAACAGAAGTAAATGAAATGAAACATAAGGAGTAATGAAGACAAGACAGGACAGAAAAATCTGAATTCTTGTGACATCATTCTTTGATAAAATCATGGACCACAGATTTAAATAACTTTTCTTCCAGTTTATCCATACTTGTTATTTTAAATGTTACATAGTTTTCTTTTGTTAACAGGAGCTTTGAAAAGTGTTTATGTCAGTATAAATGTTGCTGAAAGTTAAGAGTTTCCCAAAAATGATGAACTTTCAAAAACTTTAAAAGATTTTATAAAAAACTTAAAAAAAAAAAACTTCAAATCAATCAATCAATCAATCTTTATTTGTATAGCACCAATTCACAACAACTGTTATCTGAAGACACTTTACTATAGAGCAGGTTGAAGACATTTTACTTTGAAGCCCTGATCTCAACTCCATACTTTACACATCAAAATATGAAACATGTCTTATATCTATGACTCCAGGTCGGGGACGTTCCAAACCGATTGGGGTTGAAGAATTCATCATTATTTACCCACAAGCTCCTCTATTACGTGGAAAAAGAGTTGGTTCACACAAGCCTCAAATTAAGTTATTATCAAATTGTTGGAGGAAAGAAATTGGACCCAAAGTCCTGCCAAGCATCACCTGATGTGTAACCAGCTGTAAAAGGAACTTGGTTTGGTCAAGAAAAGAGGAGAGATATCAGTGTTATTTTTACACAATGCAGCTCCTTTCAGAGAATATCTTGGTTTAAAATTTGGCACCAGAAAGTTGAAAATTTGCAAAATCAACTCCTCGCTGGTAGTAAACATGCAGAATGTGCTACTTTTACATAGGAAAAAAATGAGCAAGAAGAATCTCCACAAAAATTAAAAAAAAGAGATTTTCCTTAATGGGAAAATTAGACGAAATGCATCTCTCCCACACTCTCACATTATTACATTTTCTTTTTATTTTCTGACTATTTCTAAATTTTTTCTTTAATGTAAGAATTCTTACTTTTTCTCAGGATTCAGATTTAAGTCAGAATCCTCACATCCTTTTCAGTGGCCCCTTTTGCACTCCGTACTAACCAGTAGGTAGAGCAAAGATTCTGCCTTCTAATAGCAAACACTGACAAAATTATCTTTTTCCTGGTGGCAAAAAATTAAGCTCTCCCTTTTGGTTTCAAGGGCAGATTAAGGAGTACAATTGGCCTCTTTGTATTGGCAAAACAGCTCTTTCCCAATTGCTGAATAAAATGTTTAGTTGACCTTTTTCCAAAGGAAAAAAAAAGTGTTTTTTTTTTTAATGTCAAAAAGGGCAAAATCTGCCCCTCCTTAGTGGTGAAAAAAGTTGACCAAATTTGTTTCAAATTTGTTTCTCTACAATAAAGGGAGTAAAAATGTGTCCAACCAATAGTTAAAGAAGATTTTGCCTCTTTTCAAAAGCTAGCTTCCATCAGGCTTCAGATCTCTGAAAATAAATGTCCATCCCTTTACTGAACACTAGAAGGCATCATCCTGATATTCACAGATTTACCGTTATTGTGATCAGCCGCAGTTTGTCTACATCAGTGAATCGATTCAGTTTATAAGGAATAAATCTGACAGCGTTTCACACACACACACACCTATACACACACACACACAGTGATTCGTTTAGCTTCTCTGCTGAAGACTAAATCCTAAACAGCTCTCTAACTGTCTGAACGCTGCCTCAGCACAAAGTGAAGAGAAACATCTCAATTCTCTGTAGGATTCACACACACAGATATTGTAATGAGGATGCAGGTAGCCCTCAGCAGCAGATTTGTTGTCCCTGCAGACTCCAACCGTCCAACTCAACGCTTCAAAGTGTCCTCATGTTTCTGCCTGCAGGCAGACAGACTCACATACACACCCTAGTATACCTCACATTTTCAGAGGGAAGAACAAGGAAAGTGGGAGGTCAGCTGGCATTCATTAAACACAACTCACAAATATTGTCTAAAATCTTTTAGGTAAAACAATTAAACTGTCTGGATTGAATCTTTTTTGAATTGATTGATTTTTGGAATTTATTACTTGTTCTTTTTTCTTTTTTTTTGACAAAGTGTCGTAGATTGAATCAGAAATGGGACACAAGCTTGATTAAAGAATATATAATCAACTTAACAATTGGTCTTTATAATAAAGAACATTAACAACATATTTAATGTTTTTAGTGTAGTGAGAGGAGTCTGTCTGCAGGCTACCAGAGAGGAGCCAATCAAGTACAAGAGGGCATTTTATTTGGCAGGCTATGGGCTGTGATGTTTTCCTGTCCAGTTCGCATAGAATCACACATAACCTAACCAAGTTGGTCCTCGTGACTGAAGCAAGAGTGTATGAATAACTGATTATTTAAAAAACAATCATCGAATCCGTTGGGTCCCTGGCCATTTTAGTAGTCCTTGTTAGCTTGTTATTAACCGCTGTTTTGAACAAACACACAAAAACAGTTTAAGATTCAAAAGCAGACAACATCAGAGGCATTTTTTCATTTCCCAATAAACATTGAAATCTCATATGTGTGTGTGTTCACCATGAACCTTATTTTAGGCATTTAGCCGAAACTGCGATTCTAAATCCCATTTAGTTTCAGGGTTGAGAATCAGGAAGTGTTAAACGCAAACTCATTTGTGCGTTTTTGGACTAATTCCTACACCTCTCTAATAGCTCTGGTTTGACCTTTTGACCCTTTGCTCCTGCTCCCTCACTTGTCTGTACCCATGATTTTCCAGAGCAGAAAGTTGCCATTGTAACTGCTGATGTTTATAAGTGAGAGTTTGTGAGTTTAGTGTTTAATGTCACCTCTGACTGTCTGCTGCTGTTTGGATGCAAACACACACAGACACACACACACACTCCGGGATAATGTGATGCTAATAAAGCTCAGTGTGTTTGGCAGAGGGCCGACTGGTAACCTTTACATGATGATGAAAGACAAATGTCAGCAGTGTAACAGAGTTGTGTGTGCGTGTGTGTGTTGTGTGTGTGTTGCAGTGACTTTGACTCCAGGTGATGAATAAAACAGGTGAGGAGACGAATGAGTGTCAGCGTGAATGTGGAGAATATCAGAAAAAGTCTGTATAGCGTTGTCAGTTTGGTTACTTGACAGAGGTTTGGAGGCCAACCTATGGCATCTGCCATGTTGGTGAAAAGTGGTTTTAACGATGATGTTTTTGCATAAGAGTAAAATAAAGTACTTGTTTAGGAATAAAAAAAAGTTTTTTTTTCTTCAATAACCCCCTGCTGTTCTGAAAACATTTGCCCAAAACACCTCAGAATGGAAAAGAAATGAAAAAGAACTTTGATGACCAATTTGTCAAAACCAAACAAAGATGAAGACCAGAAGCAAAAAAACATACCAGATCATGGGTTAAATGTCGTATTGCATCCCTATTGGATATAGAGTGTTGCCGTCAGTTTGACCTCTGACCTTTTGGCACTTTCCATTGTAAGAAACAAGGCACTAGATAGACTGCTCTAGTTCCAGTTGGTAACGCAGCTGAAAAGGGAGCTTGATGAGCCGTCAGGAACGATGAATGGCGAAGTGCCGACTCTCCATTTGCTAACAGACCCGACCTGAGTATGACTTTCAGGTATTTTTGGTATAACGCATCTTTCTCAAATGCTCACATACTGCATGCTAAATTTAGGTTGAATCAGTGCCTATTGTTAGTGTAGTGCAATAAACTATAAGAGTTCTGCATTTTCTAAATGACTTTAGGGCTGATTGATAAGTTGTGAGCCTCATATTTAAGGGTTTGACTTTTGGCAGACAAATTGCATTATTTTTCAGCATAATCCCCTTCAGTATCTATTGCCAGCGACGTTTAAGGGGCTCAATGCCACTTTTAAAGAAGTCCTTTCCTTGACCGTTCAGAAAGTCCTCCACTGCATGTATGACGTCATCATCTGACCGAAAGTGGGTACCGGAAATGGCCTTTTTCAATTTTGGAAATAGATGAAACTCTGATGGAGCGAGATCAGGCGAAAAAGGTGGATGCTCAATCAAGTCAAAGCCACAGTCTTTAATGGCAGCCATGGCAGTGACAGACTTGTGAACAGGGGCATTTTGTCCATTTTGCAAAAGTCACTTGCCTTGTTTATTTTAGAGTGCTACCTCTTTGACATAAACTGACCAAATGACACCAGTCTTCAGGTACACAGCCTTAAATAGTCAGGGAATAGTAGAGCTGAAAAAGGACATCCCTTCTTATCTTCTTCAATACAAAGCTCACAACTTATCCATCAGCTCTCGTATATCTGTATACTTTGTGAGCAAGAGAGGTTGTCAAGAAATACAAAATTAATGTTGTTTCTCCAGCAAAAAGAACTTCATATGGCTCACTGATATGTAGAAATGTCTGAACTGTATTATTGATACTGCAAAATAAAATTGGCCACCCCATAGTGTAATATTGATGTCCTCTGTGGTGGTAAACATAAGTTAATTTATATTTTTATTTAAACTACGATCTTTCAGTGGCAGAAATTCGACTGAGGCAGGAAATTATCTTAAAATGTGTAACTAAATTGACTTTGCCACTTAGACTAATGCTTTATATCTCAACAGAAACCACAATCACTTTAAACATGAAACCTATAAATGCAAATGCAAATTCAGATTAAAATTTTTCAGCAAGTGAAACAAAGATCAGATCTTAAAGACTTATCATGTCCAGGAAATACACACAGCCCTCTCTCTCTCTCTCTCTCTCTCTGTCTGTGGTCATTTCAGCTCTCATTCATCCCTCCATCCTCCCCCCCTCCCTGTCTACATACTAACCTTGTTTCAGGCTCTAACCTTCACTTCATCTCCCGCTTTTCGTCCCTCCTGGTTTCTTTTCATTTCTCCGTCTTTCAAACTGAATTTCACTTTAGTGTGTGTGTATGTGTGTGTGTTTGGTATATTAAGGTGTGCGTTGCTGCCCTGACGGGTAATGGGAAATTGATTGTGACAAAACGACATTACAGACGAACATTTCCATAAGAGTTTATTTACGCCGTGTTTCCGTGGGGAACATCATCTCCCTTCATATTCGTTCACGGCTGCCGTGGCGTTGATGTGATGCGGGCAGGACGGCTGCGGCGTTCTCTGGGGGAATCGAACCCGCGGCGTCTGCTAACAAATGAACAGCCCCAGCAAACGGGCCACAGTCATCTTTTCATTTAACCCGAACGGCGCTCCGGCGGCCCGCACTCTCTCCAAATCAAGACTTAATTTCATTCCTGTGATGCCCTGCTGCGGCGCGGTGTGGGGCGTGTGCCGGGCGGGTTATTGGCAGATATGAAGGCGGCGGCGGGTGGAGAGTAATTACCGCTGTAATAACCTGCTGCTGCTCATGTAAATAGAGACAAATCAGATGTATATTTACTGACTGTTTGTGCAAATTCATTTTTAGCCAATCGGCCGCTGCGACAGTCAGCGCACACGAGCATATAGTTTACATCTGAATAGACTGAAACAGAGAAATGGATCTTTATGATATTTTATTGTTTTACTAAAGTTTGCAAACTTTTGAGAGTAAATTTTTAACCAAACTTCTCCAAGCTATAGTGAGGCAAAGTTTTCACAACAGCTCAAATTTCTTGATCATGTTTTAACACTGTTTTTAATTTGCCCTGAAAGAAATATTACAATAAAGAATGTACCCTTTAACTCACAAATAAATTTTTGGTTGAGCATACTTTGAGTAACTGTATCTTACCCATCAATGCATTGAACTTTATAAACTTGAGTAGGCCATCTTTGTTGCATTGGAGTTAAATTAAATTGCCCGAAAAAAAGTAGCTATCCCTTTTTTTTTTTTTTTTAAAGGGATGAAGGCAGTCTTTCAGTCTCCCTCATCCAAAAACGTAAATTACTCAACATGTAGGCACAGTTCAACAAAACGTTCAGAGGTTAGATGACAAACTCAATGTATGATAGTCGAAAGCTTACCCAACAGATTCATATAACTTACACAATAAAACAAGTATTAAAAGGTTGGTTAAAATCTGAAAGAAAAAAAAAATGCTCTACCAAACACAACAGAATAACTTCAGAATTGTCAGTGCTTTCACTGTGATGCAGTCAGTGTCACTCCACTATTAAAGGTAAGAAAAATGATTGGAATGTAGCTTAGTCCATAAGGGCTCTGGGACTGGAGGTTGGCCATCTCAAGTGGTGGTTGAAACTCAGAAGTTGGTTTGCTAGCTGGAAAGATGCAACCTGACTTCCTGGGGCACTGCCACTGGTTACAGCAGTTGGTAATGCAGCTGAAAGGGATTGGTCTCCCTTGCCTCGGGAGCCTCGAGGGGTTTGCACCCTTGCGCCCTTAAAGTCTATCGCAAGTAAAAACGCCTTCAAGTAGGGTTAACAGTGCTAACGATTGGTCAGTAATGGTGAATGGCGAAGTGCCAACGTGACGTATGCTCCCAAACCTGACCTGACCTGATTAGTGAGGTTAATTTCTCAAATAGGTAAACCTAGCATTATGATAAAGCAGGTCATGAAAACAAACATGGCTTAAATTAAAATAAATATGAAGTCCAGGAAGTTGAAAAAGTGTTGTGTTTCTCTGAAAATGGGACATTTTACTTGAATTTCTGTACTCATCTCACACCGTGTAATTGTTTAATTAAGCATAAACTCCCAGCTTAACCATTTGGAAGAGGCTGATGATTTTTTTAAATATTTAGGGTGTAAAGAAAACAAACAAATATGAATCGTTGCACGCAGTGTCCCAATATTCCAAAAGGAGACATTTTCATGGGTTTTATTTTTGTGGGAGTTATAGGCTTAAAGTTTTTTGTTTAATTGTGTTTGATACATATTGCTTCTTGCTTTGTTTAGCTGTAATATACAGAGCAAGTAAATTCATCCTCAGTACTGAACAATTTTCTTTATTTTCACTGATATAAATTCTTATTGTACTTACCCATGGTAGAAGCAGTGTATCGCAAAATATTATCAGTGCAGACAGAGAATTAACCCTTTCAAAGGCAGTTGAACATGTTTTTACATGGTTGTTCTTGCATGATGTCACAGTTCCAGTCAGTACAGTGCTGTTCTCCAGTGATCATGTGATTTTGAGATTTAAAGAAGGTCAAGTTATTGCAAAAACTTAGTAATAACATGTTATTTAAAAAAATGAACAAATATAAAACTTTAACATAAAGTTATATTAACACTGAAATTCAAAGTTATACTTATTCTGATGAGTCAAACCCAGAATTCAAGCAGTTTAATCTACTTTTTTTTAATGCAAAAAACAAAGTATTTACTGGTTATTAACATATATCATACCTTTCAATTTTCTATTTTGCAAATGCTTTTAGCTATTAAAATTTAGAGTTCACAGACACAATCCAAATACATTTTCTTGGAAATATATCTGGATAAAATAAACAATAACAAAAAATAAATTGAAATTATTTGTTACATTCACATTTAGGAAAAATTTGGATGGAGTTTGGTTACTTAAGTGAATAAATCAAATACAAAGAATTTTATACTGCAGCCAGCCTTATTGATTTTCAACCAGATCATGTTATAAATTAATGGTGAACCTTTTATTAATCCAACAGAATCTCTCCTTGTTGTCTCTGATGTGACAGGGATGGCGATGTTTGTGTCGGGTTGTGTTTGCGTTCTGTCTTCGTTGTGATCTGATGCCTTCTGATTGGATGGCTGATCTCTCTGTCACCATCAATATTTACCAGCTTCTCACATATTAACTATTAACAAGCCACTCGTTAATCATTAACAAGGCGGTGAGTTCATGTCATGTTTTAACGACGCTGTCCTGTCAGAGAGCATCACGTCTCACTCACTCACACCTACACACACATATACACACAGATTTACTAGAACAAATAACAGACTGCTGTGCTCCTATTGGTCACAGATACATAGATATACTAAATAATTAATGAGGGGTGGGGCTAATGCATGATTTACACACTCTGATGTGTTTGAATATTGACCCTGAATGAGACATAATGAGCTGGATGATGCACTTAAACACACCATTTGGCCTCGATACACACATAAGCACGCAGTTGTCTTCACGCTGTGTATTCAAACGTATGCTCTATTTGACAGCGTTTCTCCCTGATTGTCTGAAATAAGACTCTGAAACAAAAACCCTGGGTAATGGTCTAGATACATCCTATGGAGTTCAGATTTTAATCAAGAAGAATCCTCAATAAAAATAAATATATATCTACAAACCCCAACTCCAGTGAAGATGGGACGCCAAGTAAAATGTTAATAAAAACAGAAGACTGATTTGCAAATACTTTTCAACCTATTCAATTGGAAACACAACAAAGACAAGATATTCAAGGTTCAAACCAAAAAACGTTATTGTTTTTTTTTAAAAATATTCACCCATTTTGAATTTGACGCCAGCAACACATTCCGAAAATGCTGGGACAAAGACTGTTGGAAGAGCTTACACATGCTGCAGCCGTCATGTGTTCACTTTTTGTTTACTGTAGTGAACTCAAATTCATCCATTATCTGGTTCTTTTAATACCTGGTTTCTCGCCCCTTTGACTCTGTGTAATTGTTTATGAGAAATATCACTTAACAATGTTGTAGGCATATAAAAATTTTAATAAATGACAACAGAGTCATACAAATATTTCACAGCCTTAAGCTGTGTGGACACAAAACGTGAAAAAATATTCATGTCAAGCCTTTGTGGGACAAAATTTCACAAATGTATTTGCATGTCCAGATGAACATGTTAATGAATTTTTTGCCCTACATGATCCAAAAGGGACATGTCTCCCAACCATAACAATGTGTGTTTTAACCTTCTCAATCCATGATCAACCATGGTGGATGTTTCTGCAATTGCTGCCCTCTTCCTGTTCTCGAAAACGAGAATCTAAATGTCAGAGAAAAGTCTGAAATAGAAGCACATCCTTCTGAGCTGCACATGAAGAGCTTCCCCACGATGTGCTGGTGATGGCGCCCCTATGGCTGAAGCTGCCCGGCTGTACTTGTCTTTTTTCCCAGTACAGCCTGAGATCCACTCCTCTCTCTCCCATCTTTTCTTTCTCTTGTGAGTCCTCCAGTAGGTCTTCCATGAGATTCGGCATCTTTTCTTTGGTAAAAAACACATTAAATTGCCACCAGTAGCACCAGTAGCCAGCTCGGTGTTGTACTGGCAGGCTTTGTTCACACTACAGCCCATGGAAAGTGTTAAACATACATGAGTTGAATTTACTGGATACCCAAAACTCTTCTGTGAGTTTCAACCTGTTTCTCCTCTTTGTGGTTCAGTCTCTGCACATTGAATTAACTGTGTAGAGGAGCTCCGCTGCTGGCGTGCAGCTATGTTTACTTCCTCCTCTATCCGTGATGTCGTCCTCATCACCATTCACTCTCAATGCTGATTGGCTGTAGTGCCACAGCTTCTGGTAAATTTGTCGCAGAATTTTTATAACTTCAGAGAAAGGGGGAAAGAGGTGAAAATTTGCACAAAAATTTGCGTTGTTCACACAATAACTCAACCGCAGATTTTGTCATGCAAAAGAAACTTTGCGTCTTCCCAACACTTTTAATCCTTTAAGGCTGATTTACATTTTCAGCCAGATTTTGACATAGTAGTGTATGTTGTCTACGGTTTATGTATGTTGCTTGTCTTTTAATATGCTCTGTGGGTTTTAATCCTGTTACTGATTTTTGTTTCCTATGTTGAAACCAACCTGCTAATGTTACTGGGGATGGAAATTAGCCACGCTATAATCCCATGTATTGGCATGTAAATGTTCATTGATGCATACTGTCCCATTTTTACAAAAAAAAAAAAAAAAATCTCAAATCACATTTTATCCAGGCCATCCTGAGACCTGAGACATTCTCCATTTTGTTTTACATGACTGATTTTCCGTTTACTTTTCCGCTTGATCCCATATTGTCTGGATTTCTTCTTCTCTTGAAATTGTATCTTTACACCAGAGTTGAACATAACCCTGAACATTGAACTTTAATATTAAATCCATGTTTCCTGTTTTGACAGAGAGATGTCAGTCAAAGAGAGAGAGGCTGCTCTTTTATTCATGTTGAACCTCGATCGCCCGGTTTATCTGAAACACACTAAAGTGATTCATCAATAATTAATCCACCAGAACATAATGGAGCACTCAGTGTGTGTGTGAGAGAGACAGAGAGTAGACAACAATAATCTTTTAGCAGAGCATGCTAACTAAAAAGTCTCCTGATGTGTTTGTAAAGCTACTGTCTGTTTACTGTCACATCCTGTTTGTTCAACTCTGATGCCCTTTGACTGAGAGTACTCTTATTTTTAATTAACTAAATGGTTTCGTTTTAAATCATGAATAACATGAGTGTTGATCATTCTAGGGACAGAAAATGATCAGTGTTGACAAATTTCCTCACCAGAAGCAACTTATGGCTTGTTTCTTTAAAAGATGAATTGTCAGTCAGATATGATGTTTTTTGGGTTTGTTTCTAAAGTGTAGTAACTTATTTGGGCTTGCCTTGCTACCTGTATTAACCTCTCCGGTTCCTCTACCCTTGCTCTTTCCAAACTATTGAAAACAATAATTAGCTTCATGACCCCTATAACCTTCCCACTACATCCCAGATGCACAACAAATCATGGGATTTATGGACTGTCTTAGGCTACAGGCCCATTCACACATCACTGTATATTAACCGACAATGAGCAAGGTTGAAAAATCATCCAAATTTTGGTGGAAGTACTTTTTCAGGGTCAATTTTGCAGTTTTCAACACAGGTTGGATTATATAAAGTTGAGAGAAACATTGTGTTGGTGGAGTGTAATGTTTCCTGACAGCCCCTTGACTAATTGTAGATTTTTAACGTTTTCCAAAGTAGATGCAATGCCCTGATAGCCTGCTCAGCTTAGGGGAACTTTGCCCTAACGTAGTTAACATATTGTGAAACCACGCAACAAATGCCATATAAAGTCGACATAGTTGGTCTCATTATTCCAACAAGATGTCTGAAGGATGAAAAACGGCTGACCCCCAGAAAGGCACCTAAAGTCATACAACAGAAGACGAGTCCTCAGGAGGAAGGAAGCAGCTGAACCTGACAGAGATGAAAGCAGCTGTAACTGAGGTAAGTGAAGGTAAGCAGGTCAATTCTTGCAGGCGATTAGAAGCTTTTTGGATCAATCATCAGACATACCCGGCAAACATCAGTGTTGCCCAACTGACGTTAACTTAGTTCTGCATAGTCTGACTGAGCTTTGCAGCTTGAGAATTCTCTATATGTTGGCAAATTCATGAGACAGTGAATAATGTTTACCTGTTTCTTTGTATTCGATGTTAACTATCTAAGTGTGAAAACTACCTTATACCCCTTTCAGACTGGCCAAAAAACCTGTTTAAACCAAGTAACAATCGGCTCCTGTCTGCAGTTTGAAAGGGTTTAATCGGCATTTTGACACGGGTCGACTTACCCTGCAAGCGACATGGGTTTTCATAGGCTTGCCTCTGATCAGCTTCAGGGGGAGCATCTCACCCAGGTTGACCCGTGCTTTGACCCGCTAATTTTAGTGTGAAAGCAGTATTATACCCCTTTCAGACTGGCCAAAAAACCCGTGTAAATCCTCCAACAATCGGCACCTGTCCACAGTTTGAAAGGGTCTGCTCGGCATTTCGACCTGGGTCGACTTACCCTGCAAGCGACATGGGTTTTTATCGGCTCGTCTCTGACCGGCTTCAGTGAGAACGTCACACCCGGGTCAAGCTGCTAAGTTACGGATGACGTCGGCGTTACGTGCTCACGACAAAACATCGTGCCCGTCCCCCCTGTCTGTAACTTACGTGACTCTTTGCCATCTCAGCAACACATTCCATCTGCCTTTGTATCATCAGCGCCGAGTTTGTACATTTTTAAAGAGGGACAAAAGTACAAAGTACAGAAAACCGTGTCCACGTCGTCCATGCTCTTTTCCATTGTTTACGTGGTCGTGTTTTGTCGCACCGATGACGTCAGCAACATGATGACATCAGCTTGATGTGCCAGAGGAAAAAAAATAGCCATGCAGCTCGTCTGCTGCTGAGTAGACCCGGGTCTGCTGGCAGTGGTAAAGGAGTCACTCGTGGGTTAACCAGCGTTGACCCGCGGATTTTAGTGTGAAAGCGGTATTAGTCTGCTTCTAGGCTTACCTAAAGTTAGTGTTGGACTGCAGTTTTAACATGGTGTCAGCTGCAGGGTAGCTTTGAAAGCTTCATTCATTAACCAAAAGGCTGTTTTCACTCTTTCTATCCAATATGTTCTATAGTTTATAGTTTTTGTGCAGCTGCAGGATGTATGTGAAACTTTGAAACTTTCATACCATCTTAAACTTCCTGTTGTTGCAGTAAACTGTGTGTCTGGCTGCAGATTGTCTCCGATATTTGCTCTATAATTTGAGCTGTCAGCTCCTACTCCTCCTCCTCCTCCTCCTCCTCCTCCTCCTCTTCGTCGGGTCATTTGTCATGGAGGAAATCACGGCTCAAATCTTCCTCTGCAGTAATATCTCTGTCATTCACCGCCCTCCCCCCCTCCTCCCCCGGCTCCCCCTCTCATCTCTGGACGATGCTATCGGAGGAGAGGAGGTGACAGCCTATCAGAGCACCTCCTCTCTGCTCCCCGATAACTTCCTCCTCTTCTAATGTAAGAAGATGATAAGGAATAATAGTGTTTCATGAGAGCAGCTATTTGGCCGTCGCGTAGACATCCATCAGCTGCTGTTTATCAAAGTTTGACCAGAGAAGAAGAAAAATAATAAGCGAGAAGAGAAACAATCAGTGGAGAGATGGAGGAGAGCGTTTTGAGATTAAAACTCTTCACATCAACATTTATCGCAAATAAAACTCAAAGAGAGAGGAGACTGAAAAAGATCAGTTGCAGGGCATACAGGCCGGGACACACACTGACACTGCTGAACATGTGGGGGAGGGGCATTGTGTGTGTGTAGAAGATTTTTCTTGTAAAAACTACAAGATTTACTTGATTTAGAGCAACAATAATTGTTCACAATTAATAGAAAACAATGTAAATTTAGACTTTGTGCCTATTTTCACTTCTACATTCTACATATTTTCTACATTTTAGTGATTTTTTTTGAGAACTACTCATGCCAAATGAGTCTTGGTTCTCCTACTCTCCTATCTTTATACTCAACTGAGCTGTTCAGAAATGCACAGTTGACATAAACATGAAAAGAGTCTTAAGGCTGAGAACTGGCTGTATCATCTACACCTCTTTAATCCCCCAGGAACACCAGGTGAGAAGTGCACTGAGGCAGGTTAACCCAAGGAAGGCGTCCGGACCGGACGGACTACCAGGAAAAGTGCTCAGGGCACGTACAGACCAACTCACTGGCATTCTCACTGAAATCTTCAACATTTCACTCGAGCCACCGTCTCATCCTGCTGGAGATCATCATTCCAGTCCCAAAAACACCAGCTGGCAAAAGCCTTAATGACTTTGGGCCCATAGCTCTCACTTCAGTGGTGATGAAATGCCTGGAGAGGCTGGTTGCCCAGCACATCAAGGCCTGCCTCCCACCATCATTCGACCTTCACCAGTTTGCCTACAAGGCAAACCGCTCAACTGAGGATGCTATTGCCATCACCCTCCACTCAACGCTAAGCCACCTCGAACACCCAGACAGCTATACAAGACTGCTCTTCATAGACTTCAGCTCAGCCTTTAACACCATAATCCTGGACATTCTGATCAATAAACTCTTGGAACTACACCTCCCCCCCCCACCTGTGACTGGATTAAGGTCTTCAACACACTATAGGGTGTGAGACTCGGCCCCAAACTCTCCTCCCCTCACACTCAGCACTGGCTCCCCACAGGGCTGTATACTGAGCCTGCTGCTGTTCACACTGTAAACATCTGACTGCTCCCCCTCCCACCCCTCCAACCACATCATAAAATTTGCTGATGGCACCACTGTGGTCAGACTCATCTCAGACAGAGACGAGGCGCAGTACAGAGATGAGGTTCAGCAGCTGTCAGCATGGTGTGCTTCCAACAACCTACTACTGAAAACAAATAAAACCAAGGAGGCCATCATAGACCTCAGACGCAACAGTCCGGCCCTCGCACCACTCCACCTGAATGGCGTCCAAAGGGCTCTATCATTGAAATTCTTGGGCATACACATCTCTGAAGAACTCTCATCGTCCACAAACACAAAAACAATAACTAAGAAGGCCCAGCAGTGACTACATTTCCTGAGAATTCTCAGTAGAAACCACCTCAAACAGAAGCTGCTGGTGTCCTTCTTCCGGTCAGTCATTGATAGCACACTCATCTATTGCATCACCGTTTGGTATGCAGGGAGCTCGGCAGCAGACAGAAGGGCTCTGCAGAGGGTCATTGGCACAGCCCAAAAAATCACAGCCTGCCCTCTGCCCTCCGTGGAAGAGCTCGCTAACTCCCGCTGCCTCAGTAGGACCAGATCTATTCTCAAAGACGCTGCCCACCCTGCCCACTACCTGTTCAACCTGCTGCCCTGCAGCAGGCAATACAGGTCAATGACGGCACGCACCACCAGACTTACAAACAGTTTAAAACCTGCTGCTTCTTACACACTGGGCAGTCTTGTGCGGGAGGATGGGTTTTGGTTGGAAAGGATGGGACGATGTACATCCTGTATGAGTGGATGTGTGCATGAGTGAGAGAGTGAAGTCAGAGCGAAGTGTATGGGGTAAAGGGGGATGTGTACTATTTACTATTTGCTTATTTATTGTAAATTTTTTCTTTATTTTTTCTTTTAAGCACTGTCCAGAGTAGCACCTTGCATTTTGTTGTGTAAATACACTGTATTTAATGCAATGCTAATAAAGCTTCTATTCTATTCTATTCTATTCTATTCAATAAGACTATTTTAAAGGGGTTGCTGGCTTGTATGACTGCCTCTAAAGCACCTGGCTAGCTTTGTCCCTTCAGAGAGGTAGCCGGGGATTGATTGATTGGCGATTTATATAGTAGTCAATTGTGCCACCAGAAGCCTCTTAATTAACCCACTTTTAGGTCAAATCTACATACAAACAAAATTACTGCCTTACAGATTTTAACTTTTCCCCGACAAAGCTCCTGCATTTAGAACTTTTGTACGTTGTGATGTAGGGGTTATGTATCCCTCCGCCATCAGCTTGTCAGGCCATCAGACGAAACAAACACTACACTACACTAAAACTGAACCAAAAGTGAGCACTTGTGACTCAAATGACAATGACATGTTGTTCGCCATGGGCACTAGATGATATCTTTATGAACATGTGTGAATGAGGAAGAAATTTTGCATGTGAAGTCACGGGTAGAACTGGGAGAATCTGTTGTGTAAGCTGAGGAGCAGGACAGATCACACGTTTCCTGGTGGTGCAGATGCATGAGCTGTGAGCCCCTGCCCAGAAATCAGGAGGCATTTTGCTGTCATGAGTGAGACTGAGTAACGCCACTTTGCCTGGACATCTCAGCAATGCGCTTTAACTTCTGTAAGCCTTTTAAACTGCTGGTTTTATACTGCTGTTATGTGTTATAGTCCTGATTGGTAAAATGGGCACTGCAAACACATTGTCCTTCTCTCTGCTAAGGGGGAATCCTGATGTCCATATTTAAAACAAAAAGCTGAAGTTGGGGAAGGCCCATGCCACACAACAGAATGCTGTGAGGAATTTTGACAGTTTCTTTTGCTTTTCTATACACCCGAGATAAACACAAGAGTGACCCATCACAATTATGTCCAAGGATTTAGATCTATATCAATTTTGCTCCCTTCTGCCCCCTTCTGATGCAATGTATAGCCCATACATTGCATCAGAAGGGGGCTTTGTCGAGGAAACATGAAATGCTGTTAAGGATCTTACTACAGTGTTTAGTCAAGCAAACTTAGTTTTTTGTGTAGTTTTAACCGAAGAGTTGATTAATTTTGAAGCTCTTGGTGGTCCCACTGACTGCTATATATTGCCTAGCATCAATACCTGCCAATCAGTCCTCAGAGACAAAGTGTTTATTACAAGTGTTTATTTACTAGTAAAGCATTATAACAGCAGAGCTTTGGTGCCATGGTTCAGTGGAAATGCACTGTGAGTAAGGCTGAAGACTGTTTAACATGACACACACACCATGTTCAAGTGTGTGTGTACATTGGGGGGGGGGGGGGGGGTGTGGCTACAGAAGCTCATAGGGTCAAAAATAATGAGAGAGATTAATTTAATAACAAGACCTTTATAACGACCTCATCGACTCAGTGATGACTGCACACAAAGTGTGTGTTTGTGTGAGTGTGAGAGTGAGTGTGCGTGTTCGCTCATTAGAAATTTAAACAGACAGACCAAACCAACCTGTCGTCTTTTATTCTTCATTTATCATCACACACACTTGACACGTGTGTGCGCGTATTTGTGAGCTGAGTGTGTGTGTGTTGTATTGTTGTGTGTAATCCTTTTTCTGAGCAGAAAAGGGTCAAAACCACAAATTAACTTTCTTCTCATTAATTTAACCGGGATTAACAGCCAATCAAACGCACACACACAGGCATACACACACAGTGGATTTATGTATGTGTGTGTGTTCGGGGTTAATGGTGTTGATGTTGAGTTTTAATTGCTTTCCATTCAGAGAAAATCCATTAGATAATATTCACCCCCCTTGGCATCCCACTCCCCGAGCCTTGTCAATATGTCTGACCATGAACACACACAAACACACACCCACATACACAGACACACACACACACTGATCAATACCCTCTCTGCTCCTCTGGCCCTTTCACAGTGCATTTCCGCAAAAGTGCTGTAAGAAAGCTTCACCTTTATGGCTTTAATTGTTTAAACTAAGGCCAGAGATATATTTGCAGTTTGTCCATGTGTCTGCATCCGTTGGTGTCATGAGTGGTTTATATACTTGCTTGTAAATGACACACATCAATAGATACATTAAGTGGCACAAAAAGACCTAAGGGTGTATGTAGGTACCTGTTGTTTTGGAAGCAAACCGCCAACATGGTAATTCTGAGAGTAAAAGTGCAAAAATTAGAAGAACTCCAAGAGCACAAACCTCCGCCAGGGCATTTCCAATATTGTCTGGCAAGTAAGTGCCACAGAAATTTGGAAACATTCCTGAAAAAGTCATAAAAATACATTGCTAACAAGAAAATTTGAAAATTGCCATATCTTACGATCTTAACAAATCCTTGGAAAAATTCTTGCATGGTGTTTGGATCACTACCAAAACCTTATCACTCCTTTTTATATCATTACCAACATTCCCTGAAAACATCATCAAAATCAATTGCAAATGTGTTGAGTTTTTGAGAAATTGTGGAAAACTGATCTATCTCACAATGTTAAAAAGTCTTTTGAAAAAAAATTCTGGATGTGTTCAGATCACCACCAAATTCATATCACTTCTCTTTTTGCCATGGCCAACATCCCCTGAAAATGTCATCAAAATCTATTGTGAACTACTGAGTTGTTGGTGAAAATGTGGAAAACTCTCTTCTCTCCCACTGTTAACAAATGTTTCAAAGAATTCCGGGATCACCATAAAATCATATGACTTCTGTCTTGTGCCATGACCAGCATTCCCCGAAAATATCATCAAATTAAAATATCATTAAATTCTGTTGTGAGCGTGTTGAGTAATTAGTGAAAATGTGGAAAACTGCCTTGTCTTGTTGTAGTGTACGTCATGTGTGGTGTTATACATGATGACATGGAGAAATGCGTGAGCTGTATGTTACCGGAAGGAGGCAGAAATGAAGTAGTGGGAAAGCAGTCCAGTGTTGTTGGTGTTAATATGGTCAGAAACTATACACTCGTACTGTTAACAAATCCTTTAAAAATTCCTTTATTCGCTTCTGGATTTGGGTCACAGCCAAAATCATATTGCTTTTCTTGTGCTATGACCAACATTCCCTGAAATTTTCATGATAAACTGTTCTTAACTTTTTGAGTTATAATGTTAACAATCTAACAAAAAACAAACAAAGGGCAATAATGACATAATTTTTGCAATGGAGGTAATAACACCAGTTTATGTGGTCCTAATTTATAACTAAACTTTAGTCGGACCCATGGTCTGACAAATATGTTTAAAAGTCAAATGGTCATTGTAGAGGAATGGCAAGAAAATATGTGCATGTAATTGCAAACCATTGGCACGATGTTTGGAAAAAGTCATTTTTTAAAACTTAATTTGTGTGTTGGATTATACTAAAAATGAGGAGTAAGAAAGGGTCAATAGAGTGATGCAGGGATAATTGTGTTTTAGGCCATCACAGGAGTCCCTTGAGTGCAAGCAATAATAAGTGCAATCAGAAAAAAACAATAAAAAAAACACCTGAAAAATCCCATATTTTTCAAGGGAGGCAGTGCTATGCAAACTTCTAGGTTGGCCCACAAAATAAATCATCAGTGCACCACTATGAAACATCAATGATTCTGAAATGTTGGGTTATAAAACAAAGAAGAATGAAGAGAAGAGGGTCATGTTTCATTTCTTATCTGTAATATTTCTTTTTCATAAAGTGTGTGTGTGTGTGTGTGTGTGTGTGTGTGTGTGTATGTGTGTTCAGGCTGATATTAGAAAGCCAGGATGATAATCATTCACTTGTCACACTGACATCGGACATGGATCATATTTAGAGCCATGAAACTCGATTACACACACACACTCGCACACACACACACATACAGGCCTGCACACACCTACACACACGTTAAATCTAGTTATTGATATTAATAAGTGCAGGTTGACACACCGGTCACACACATAAGTCCTTTCTCTTCTAGCTCTTATTTTCATCTTCTTTATTTCATTGACTTGATTCTTTTTCTCTTTTAATGTTTTTAATCATTTATCTTTGCTTTGGCCCTCCTTCCATCCTTTTGTTGCCACCTTCTTTACTCATCCTGATCCTGTTTAACTCATTCTCCTTTCTTTTTACCTTATTTCTATTTTCTGACCTAAATTTAAGTGTTGTGTTCTTTTTAATCCCTACTGTATTTTCTTTGCGTTTCATATCTTTTTTTGTTCTTTTTATTTCTGTTTGTATGTTGTTTTTTATGTTGTTGTCCTTGATCATTGTGCGTTTACTACCCTGACCTTTCTGACCCATCTTAACAAAAAAATCAACCTTTAAAGGGGACCACCCTCTATATGACATTGAATAAATAAGAGGTGTTTAAAGTTTGACATAAACCTCTCAAGGCAAAGTACATTTAAAGGAACACTTTTCTGTCTATAAGCAAGATAATGCAAAAAGTCCTTACTTGTCTTACTTGCACTCCTAAGCAAACAAAAAACATTTAATATTGAACTTGTGTTCTGGGAGAGTAAAGTGTAAATAATTAAGGCATTGTGTTGATGCAACCAGCTAATGTTTAATTACAATGCCAAGGTAATGGGTCATTTTTAAAATATTATAACAGATTCATAAAGATTTTGATTTCTCTTCATACACTGTACTGTAGTTTTGCCTGTTCTTTTACATAGGCCACATTTTAAAAATAAAAAACTTTGTTACATGACTTGAAGTTAGTCAATAAAGTAAATTGGCCTCTCTCCCATTTGTTTTAAATGGGAGAGAGGCCAGCAACAACCGATTTTGTCTAACCTAGTACAGTTACTGAGGAGGGTGGGGCCTGGCAAAGGATGACATCCTGTAAAGGGCGGGCTTGACAAAGAAAAAGTGATTGGAATTTGGTTGTGATTCAGATATGGATGCAAATCCAGGATTTCTTTCAAGGATTCGTTAACATTTTGAGATAGGGCAGTTTTCCGCATTTTCACAAGTAACTCAGCAAACAACGACAGAAATGGAGGTTTGTGTTCTCTTAGTACTTCCAGTAATATATACCCCTCAGAAAAGTTAGGAATTGTTTTTCTGGTTAATTTTTTTCTCCCCTTTCATAACAGCAATTGGTATTCAATGTTATCATGTTGGGAAGCCCGATAATTCACCTTTACAATGAGGGATAACTTGTGCACTCATGGAGTGCACAACACAACTAAGCATGTGGGTAGTGCAAATATCCTCTGCAACTATTTAGTGTCAGCCATGGTACCATTTCCAAACTTAAGAACAAGTTCTGTTTAGACTGATTCAAAGACATACTGTACGGTGGGCATCCCAGGAAGACAACATCCCAAGAAGACAGGTTCCCCCCTTCACTGAGGAACCATAGACTTCCCTCCAGGGGAAGAGGGGATTTTGGGACATTATTTTGGGCCCTACCACGAGTTAAGCTGTGTTACACATTCCATACATGTGTGATCATTACAAGTTGTACTGGTTGTAAAGGTGACAAATCAATCACAATGCAATGTTACAGTGTCAATTAGCAGATGCTTTTGTCCAAAGCGCCATACATCTGCAGTAACTACAACACAAACAAGAATCTAAACTTGAGGGAACATCATTAGTAAGTGCAACTTACTGCTTCAAGTCCGTTTGGACACAGGTGCCACATTTCTAATTGGTAAAATAACATTTCCAGCTCTTTCTGAGAAGTGTTTTTAAACTCATTCATAAATCCCTTTATTTCGTCTCCCCTCTCAGCATTATTTGTTGACTTTTGACTTACTACCTTACTTGTTTTCTTTCCCCTTTACATATTTTTTAACATTTTGTTGTTTTATCCTGTTTTTCTCTTTCATTCTTCTGCTCTTGTTGCTTCAAATGTGGCTCTACAAAAACAGGTTTGTGGGTCAATCTGTGTGTGTGTAAGGGTGTGTGTGATTGATAGACTGGCTCCATAATGTGTGAATTCATTATTCATCCATCGACATGACAGCAGATATTTTATTCAACACACACAGAGACTCACAAAAATGTTGTTTTATTAAAAGCAGACAGTGTTTTAGCTTCACCACACTGAACCATCAATAATTCACCTGTTTGTGTGTGCGGTTGTGTGTACGCTAACACACTGATGGAACGTTATCCCGATGTCACTACATCCTGTTAACGTTGATTTACAAACCACACACATGCACACTTACAAACACACTTTTTCTCACTCACCCACACACAAGCATGCAGACACACACACTCTCTGGCAGGCTGTAAACATCGTTTGACCTCGTTAAGCCTCGTTAGCGATCGGGTGTGTTTGCAGTAATTAGTTTGTTTTGTCTCTTTGTTTGTCTTGTTTTAGTTTAATCAACAAACATGGCCACCCCTCCTCTCACTCCCCCTGAGACCCTCTGCCCCTGTGTTTACAGCCGTCGGTCGTCACGGCGACATGGACTTCGTGGACTGATTGGCTGATTGATAAGAGAGTTAATCTGTGAGAAGTTAAAGTGTCAAGCACACACATTTAAAAGTTTAATTGTTTAAAAGTGAAACAGCAAAAAACTTTATTTAATTTTTCTGTAATGTAGAATAAATGAACATTTTTCTTTTTATCATTTTTTTTTGTGAAAATACATCATTACTCCCATTATAAGGTACATTCATTTAACAAACCAGAACACACACCTGTAGGCGTTAAAACCAGCAAATAAAGCTCAGTTGAAATGGCCCACCCCTTCAGCACCTCTGCTTCCAATATTAAATTTCCAAATTCTCTTTTAAAGATTGAACAAGTTAAAAACTGGAGACTTAAAAAAATGACGTGGGCAAGGAGCAACAAGTCAGATTCAAACCCACGACATCACCTTTCAAGTCCACGGCCTTAGAAGCCAGAAGAAGATGAGGTGTGCAAACTGATGCTGGTGCCCCTTACAGAAAAACTTGCATACACAGGCTTTCAGTTTTGCACTGACTGCAGGTGCTTTCAGACTTTTGTTAAGAAGCAATACCTCAGAAGCTACTCCAGCAATATTCTTTAAACTTTTAATAAATATCTGCCTGAATTCAGAGATGGATTGATAATATCTTTAAGGCCATATTTCAGAGGTCATATCACGGAGTCTCATGCTCATCCATTTCTTGCAAACACAACATCTGAAGAAAGCTTGAAGAGTTTTTGAGGAAACTTATCACGGACCTACGCTTTGACTGATGGATGAAGTGATTGGATTTAGAGGTAGGACTTAAAGGGATAGTTTGGTATTTTGAGGTTGAGTACTTGACAGCAGTCAGTCAATTGCACCTTCAAGGGACTACTACTGCAGTCGAGTGGTACAGTTATATGTGCAGCTGAGTTAGTTTTATGTAAAAATGAGCCATGGAACTATGTTGGGTCGAATGTATGACTGGGTGAAAAAAATTCAGAGTTCCAAGACGTTTCTGTGTTTGACAATATCTGAAGCAATGAATGAGATTTAGTGGGCATAATCAATGCCAACTGTCAAAGTAATTGTACCTGCCAACAGTAGTGAACCTTACAGGTAGTCTCTGCTCATTCTCCTAAAAGGTGCAGTGCTGCTGGAAGCCCTTTCATTCACTTCACTGACTATTGTCATGTACCTGATACGACAAAACTTCAGAAGTACTGAAATATCCCTTTAAGATCATAGAACACCATGTGCTATGCTTTTGTACATTTGCACAGATGTTCACGTCCACATCTTTGAGATCATGGGTTAAAAGTCAAGGTCAAAGAGCCTCTTGGTCATCATCATCACTTTCTTTTGAACGTGATATTTCCTAAATGCTCCTATGTCATTTTTTAAAACTTTGCACAAACGTCCACTTCTTATCGTACAGTGCACTCTGCAGCAAAGCACCTCCAATCTCCTGCTTTTCACATCCTACGCCATGTGAAGCTCCATTGCATACCGGGAGTGAAGCTCCACGCTAGTTTGCTGAAAATATGTGGTGTGTCTCTTTTAAGAGCCACTTCAACCCTGCATTAATCTCAATAAAGTACAAATGACAGAAACAATCCTGATGCATTTTGATGGCTTATTTCCTTTTTTTAAATGATGCCAGTACACTTTTCTTTGTATGACTGTTAGAAACAGTTCTGTTGTCTATAGATCAAAACTGGTGATCAAAAATTTCTTAGAGCTCAAAGGAAATTTGGCCTAGAAATTACAAACCATCCATTTATCACACCTGTCGATCATTTGACAAACAAAAGAGCTTTTGCATGTGTAGAATTTTTTTTTTTTCCCCACATAAGTCATTTATGATTAATTCCATTTACAGCCCAGGACACAAGTTATTCTTATTTAATATCTGTACAACCCATGGACATCATCTATCACTATTCAACATGTTTTTCTTTCTACTTTTTTCAAATTATTTCAAATTATTTGAGAATTTTGTGTTTTACAGTCAAATTTATTTTGGAAACCTTCCCTTCACAGTATGATTCTGTTGTATAATTAATCCAGTCGAAAAAGTCAGTCACTGAGCTTAGAAATGTAGATTCTGATATGTCTTTTTACCCTTAAAATGTCTGTTTATCCTTTTTCTCTATATGACATTGAAATAATAAACAGTGTTTAAAGGTTGAAATAAACCTTTAAAGGCAAAGTACATATAAAGTTTGTTTTTGCTCGTTAAGACGGGTGGGCTGAGAGTAAACGATCCAATCAGATCACTAACGAGGAAACAGGTGGGTTAATGAGCTGAACCTGATACCTGCACACACACAAACACATGATGTAAACATCCTGATTGGACGATCAGACAAGGTGAGACAGGTCACACATTCGCAGTGAGGGCGAGTGTATGTGTGTTGAAGTTTGGATCAATAAGAAACGGATCGATAGGTGGAGTATCGATCGGAGGTAATGGAGAGCATCTGTCTGATACAAACAGGCTGCACGCACACTAACACACAAACAAACACACAAACACTAACACTGACAAGCATTTATTTATCAAACTGTTCATAACTTTTATGTTTCATGTTGCATTTATGTAACAGAAACCACAAAGAAATCTCAATAACAGAAACGTGAGCATGATATAAAATGTAAAATCCATCATGTAAAGAGTTACTAATCCCAATGACCACTTTATTTATATGTAAATCATGTTTGTAGGTAAACAATGTTGTGGCACTTTAGAATTATGATAACCTGACACACCAGATAGACAGTTCCATACGTATTATATCTACATGTTATATTTCACTGTCCATCTCAGCAGCAGCATATTATAAAGTTTTTAGTGAGAGCAGAACTTATTAAAACATATCAAGAAAATAATTGGATGCTAATTCTGTCATTCATAATTATTACAGACCATTCAGATGATGGAGCAGGCAGGCACTGCTGATGAAGAGTGATGTACTGTAACACAAGCCAGTTTGAATATCAAACTTTTGCTGAAACCTGTCAGGAAAGAGGGGCAAAAAAATATTTTTCATGGAGAAACACTGTTAGTTTTGTTTTTTGTTTTTCATTTCTAAAAAAAAATAACTAAATACATGTTGAAATAAAAAATAATCCAAACACTCATCCAATGTTGTCATGTTCTGATTCAACCACCACTATAGCAGGCAGCATCCATTCAAATCTCCCAATGGGCAGCCATTGTTTACAGGCCTGCCGTCGATTCTCTCTTTCATCACGCTCGTTGCACCTGCCTCTTTCTCCTCAAAGGGCACCGATTAGGGAGTGCCTTTGCAGACCAAGCTCAATCATTCAGATTGAAGCTTTGCAAGATGAATCTGCTTGGTGAGAGATATGAAATCAGGCTAATCCAACAGCAATCTAAGGTTAGATTTGTGAATAGTGTAGTTATGATGATTTTGATGAAGACGATGATGATTTCTTTAATGGTTAATGATTTGATGATTAATGTGATTAAGGTAACACTGATGAAAATGCAGGAGTGAAAGAAAATGATAATGATGTTTTGATGATAATGAAAGAGAATATGGTTAAAAAGATAATGGTGAAGATGATGGTGTTTCCTCAATATTTTCTCTATCAGCATGTGAGGAGCAGCCTGGCAGATAGCTAAAAGACTCATTAGCGCTGCGTGCTAAGACAAACACATTCTGTACAGCAGCTGGCCATGTTAGCATGTTAGCAGCTAGCTCAGCACCTACAAGCAGTTGTCTCTTTATTTTTGCTTCTGTTTTCTTGCACTTAGCCATCATGCTAACAGACATGCCAACAAGCATCAGTGTAAGATTTTAATAGTTTTTGTAGTTTGGCCCTCACCAATAGAAGACATAATCTGTGAATTCATTCTTTTCATGTTTTTCAACTTCATACTCAAGAACAAGAGAGTAAAATGCTTGACATATGTTTTTTTTGATGTAATGAGAAAAACAGGTAGAGAGACAAAAACAAAGGACAGACAGAAACGAGTAAAAAAGGAAAAACGAGTGTTGATGGAGGAGGGGAGCTGCTGCTGCTACGGCAACCAGAGCTCCCTGCTCTCAATCAGGTCCACAGGGAGACCCCAAAGCTAAGACTGTGTGTGTGTGTGTGGGTGCGTGGGTGTGTGTGTGTGTGTGTGTGTCTAAAGGCCTGCCTGGATACAGAAACAGGATCACAGTTTATCCTGCAACAGAAGAAGAAGAGACGCTGTGATTATTGTCTCCTGATACTGACACACCTACACACACACACACACACACACAATGACACATGCAGCCACTCAAACACACATGTCGAAGCAACCAGCAGTTCATATCATGTTACTTTATATATATATGGGGGTGGGGATGGGTGTGTGTGTGTGTGTGTGTTTGTATGTACATAGATATATACTGTACCTATATATGTGTGTGTCTCAAATAGAAATATTTAATAATTTAATTAACTGATTATTTCAAAAATCTGTTGCATTTAAAATACAATTGCAGATCATTGTGTGAAGGCTGAAAACAGATTACTGGACACCAAAGCATCCAATCAAACTCAAAATTCCTCATCTTAAACAGAATAGCCCTTTTGAAAAAACAACCATCAACATCAACTCTTTGCAAGATATTTCCTTAAATAATTTGAGGAAATATGTATTCACAAGTACTAATTAATTAATCATTTTTCATTGAAAGCTTAAAGATTTCTGTCAGAGGTATGTAACTGTATGTTTTTATGTTTTTGTGCATCAGCATTTATAAAAAAAAAAATGTTTTAATGTTTTTATATCTTCTACTCCATCTTTTTTTGTTGTTAAAACAATATTGCCAATAATATTCCAAAAAGGCTCTAATTTATATTGTTTCTACTGAAACACATTAGTGTAAGTTTAAAACATACTTTTGGTAGAACCTGGAGCATTTGAAAATAGTTTTCACAAGTTTGGGTGAAGATAAGGCTCTATGACCTTTACCTTTGACCTCCAACATCTATCCAGTTCACCTGTAGAATCCAGATGGACAACTGTCTAAGATATGGTGAAATATTCTCCAATCATTTTCAAGGTGTCGTGTTCACAAGAATAACAATGAACAGATATGTGGATGTAAAAATGGACGGAAAACCCTAGAACACAAAAAACCTCATACCACACCTGTCCTCAGCGCAGAGGCCTACAAGACCTCACAGTTGTGAGGGAACCACACCTCCCACAATCCAAAGTTGATCCATCATTTTGGCATCTACACAAATTAATCAATCAAATATTATAATAATGAAATAACAATATAAAAAATATAAACTACGTTTTCTATAGTATGTAATAAAGAATAACCAAACAGAGCAATTATGGACTACAATAAGGGCTTTAAATAAATAAACAAATAAATAAACAAACTCTTTTCTCTTTCAGGGGTCTCTCACCCCCTGTGATGTGTGTGCTTTTTCAGTTTTACAGCTGGTGGAGTCAATGTTGTTGTAACCAGGGTAGTGGAAGATCAAAACATCACAAACATCAACCACAGTGCGTCTGACCTGGAGTGGAGTAAACCAACCCGAAGATTAAAGACCAGAGAAGAAGACGAGATAAACCAAGGAAGAAGAAGAAGACAGCATGGAGCTAGTGAGCAGCAGTTGGTCACCAAAGTGTGAATGTATGTTTCTGTGGTCAGATTTAGTCATTCAGTTTAATATCTTTGTAAGAATACAGTAACAATGACATGACATCAACACTATAGGAGATTATTAAAGAAAGTAAACACATAACCAAACACCTGCTCTCATACAGTATCTCAAGCTGAAAAGAAAAACTTTAAATGTGATGATTAGTAAAAATTCAAGTTTTTTTTGACATAAACATTAAAATAAAAGATTAAAAGGGCTAACTGAGAGGAACTAATGTGTAAGCAGTGATTGTGTTTGACTGTAAAATAAAAGAAATGAAATCAAAAGAATATAAATAAAGGTTTGAGGTTCGAGGAATAATGAAGTCCAGGTTATCTCTGATTAATCTTAATCACTTCCTGTTTGTTCCATTGTGTCTCTGAGGGAACAGGAACGATTCATAAAAGTTCATTAATGAAAAAACACATTTTAATCATGACTTTAACAGAAGGAGAGAAAAGAGAAGATAGAGAAGAAGATGATAAGAAAGCACTCAAACAAAACCACAAAGGTTCATAACCACTGAAACTCTTCCTGGAGAAAAGAAAACATTCATCCTACTGAGCTGAATGTTAAAATGATTCAGAGACAGACTTCCTGTTTCCTACATTCATCCTTCCATCCAACTTTGTGTCCATCTGTCCATCCACCCAACCACCCATCCAGCCATTCATCCTAACATCTGACAACCCAGCTACCCATCCATCCAGCTATCTTTAAGTCCATTCACCATCCATCTTTTAATCCAGTCATCCCTCATCCATAATCCATCATTCATCTATCCATCCATTCACCCACTCATCTATCATGCGTTACACCATTAATCAATCATATTTCCATCCATCCATCTTTAAAGCTATATATCCATCATCCAATAATCCATCTTGAAGTCCATATCTCATCTACTCATCTAATTAACCATTTCTAAGGCCCTTCTTTGTAGCTGTCCATTCATCTATTCATCTCTTCATCCACCCATCCATCTGTTTGTCTGTAGGTTCATCAATCTATCTATCCATCTGTCCATTAATCCATCCAACCTTTAATTCATCACTATATTCATTTATATTTCAATCCATGTTTTTATACATTCATCTATGCACCATCCATTTTTTCCAACCATTATCTATACCATTCACCTGTAAGGGGATGCAAGGGGTCCTTGATCGATTGCTAATACAGGTGTTTTATATTAATAAATTGAATATATTTTGGTTCACTTAGTAATTTTCCCCTGTGAGCCAGACCAAATTTGAGGCAGTTATGCAAAATACAACAAAATGGTCCATGATTTGGACCAAAGCTAAAATTCAAAGCATGAAAACCGATTAGATGCTGTTGGACAATATGACTTCCGTGCCATTTTCACATGTAACTTAAGTAAACATAGTTCAATTCATGGCTGAATTTGTTGCATTGTTGTATTTTCTATTTAGCTTGATCAGTGTTTACGCTGCATTTTGTCAAGCCTGTGAAATCAGGTCAAGTGCATTAAAGGGATAGCTCTTTTTTTTTTTTTTTTAAGTGTACATGGCATAAGCCTGAACATAGACCACCGTGAAACAGGTATTGTGTATATTTAACCCTAGCTTCTATTCTGACTTTTGTTGCACAGATGCACTGTGACTTTTGTTCATCCTCCGCCTCATCCAACCCCACCTCAAAAATCCCAAACTATGCCTTTAACATACAAAGCCACCACTAGTTAGGGCTATAGCTGCATCCATGCTACATTCAATACTGTTGAATACTCGGGGCGTCGGTGGCGCAGCTGGATAGTGCGCTTGGTCAGTGATCGGGAGGTTGCAGGTTCAAGCCCAGCTCCAGGCGACACATGGCGATGTGTCCTTGGGCAAGACACTTAACCCCAAGTTGCTCCTACTGCTGCGTCAGTGGCGTGTAAATGGGCATGAAAGGGCATGAAAGTGTTAACTGATACTGATGTAACATAGAAACTCTGAACCATCAGTGAGTGAATGTGAGAGTGAATGGGTGTGAATGGGTAAGTGTGACCTGTGGTGTAAAGCAGCTTTGAGTAGTCAAAGACTAGAAAAGCGCTATATAAGCTCAAGTCCATTTACCATTTACCATTCAATACTGTTCAGCAGTTTCAGGTGAGCGTGAAAAAATACTGTTAAGGAACAAAACTTTCACACATAGAATTATTAAGAATTTACAGTTAGGGTGGCATGGTGGCACAGCAGGTCCTGTGCATGCCTCATAGCAAGAAGCTCGCTGGTTCAATTCCCAGGCCAGGCAGGACCTTTCTATGTGGAGTTTGCATGTTCTTCCTGTGCATGCATGGGTTCTCTCCGGGCACTCTGGCTTCCCCCACAAGACCAAAAACATAACATGCTCATTAGGTTGATTTGTGACTCCAAATTGCCCATGGATGTGAGTGTGAGAGTGTCCGTCTGTCTATGTGGCCCTGTGATTAGCTGGCAACCAGTTCAGAGTGTACTCCGCCTCTCGCCCAATGTCAGCCGGGATAGGCTCCAGCCCCCCTGCAACCCCAAAAGGGATGAGCAGTATAGATAAAGGATGGGTAGTTAACTGTTATCAGTTAAGAAATGCAAGATGAATGAGCAGAAGAGAAATCTAAATCAAATCATAATTGGTATGACCATCCTTTATTATTTTAATGTAAGTTTGTGACATTCAAGGGTCATACAACGCACACCGCAAGTGTTTTGGTGTTCCAACTTTTCTCAGAGAACTTACATGCAGTTTTTTATAGAACTCGGCAGGTAGGTTGTTCCAGACATCTTGGAGAACCAGCACAGATCTTGTGAGAATGTCGGCTAAGTCAACAATTCTGTCTCTTCATGTAATTGCAGACCCACTTGATGATGCTGAGGTCAGGGCATTGTGGGTGCCATGCCGTCACTTCCAGGACTCAGTGGTCTTCTCTGTGCCAAATAAAGTTCTTTTTGACAGCAATTGTTCCATATAGACCTCTCTGGACAGTAGATTTGCATACCTGGGTCCCATTGGCTTCTTCTAGTTCTGAGCTGATGGCAATGCTGCCTATCTCCCATTACCACAGTGAGGTAAGCATGATTTTCTTTGCCAACTACTGCATTTATGGTCTTTGGTGTTGCTCATTTATTTGCTCCTTGTCAAATGAGCTGGAACAACACATCCACAACCCAGGCAGATATAAATCTTTGCCCAAGAGAGACCTAGCTATAGCAAATGACCTGTGATATCAAACTATCTTCACTAACCTCAACTTGTTAGCAGAGTCTGGCTGTTCGTTGCCCACTTTTAAGTCTCCTTTACAGCTGTGTTTGTTTAGTAAATGAGTGTTTCAGTCTACATGTTATAAGTGACTATTTGGTCCTTTTCATAATTGTGATCCAAATTTCTGATTTTTAGTCCACATCAGTGTTTGTTTGAGCATTAATGCCACCCCAAAGCAAATTAAACTTAAGTTTTCAAAAGGAGTAACCAAAAATGAAGTCAGACTGCCACAGCATCTTCTAGTGGTAGAATTTGAGCATCGAACCTAATGTAAAGAAAGTGAGGCATTGTGCATGTAATGACAGATATATTATTAAAAAACTTCTTTTATTCCTTAAAAAGAGGGCACATAATGACCCTTAAATACAAGGCAAGAAAATATAACTGGAGGTAATATAGTTACAGTGCTTGAAAACCCTTTAAAGCCTCAAAATATTCAGTTCACATGCCAAAATTTAGCTCAGTGAGGAAATGGCCTCTTGTTGGTCTTTGCTTGCAACCTCTAAATTGCTTAAGAGTGGCCCTGGCTTTTGTTAAAATACAAATGTAAAAGTCAGATAACATAATTGCGCAGATGACAGTTTTGCCTTTGCTGTCACCAAAACACTCGCTGTATGCGTTGTATGACACTTGAATGTCGTAAACTTACATTAAAAGAATAAAATTACATTTGTATTAAAAACAAAAAATTTATGTTAACTTAAGTGGTAAAAATTTTAGGGTCCATCAATAAATTATTTGTATGTTTTGCATTTTTATTCTTTTGATATTAACACCAGCTTGTTCAGTATTTTTTTAATCCACTTTGTGATCATCTCTTTCTTAAGACAAAAAAATCCAATATGGTGAACCCAAAATAAATTTAAAGAGTTAACATTTCACATTTTTGTCTGTATTATTTTATTTATAACATTATGATAACCTTTATGGATAGAAAAAGTGACAAAGTGTGTGAGAGCTGCTGACTTTATTCACTGTGAGGAAATCATTTTAGTACAGTCAAACATTAAAACAGGATTTACATTAAAAAAAAACAATCAAACAAGATTTACATAAAAAACAAAAATAAAAACAAGATTTACATCAAAAACATACATGAGTGGAGCTGATGAGACAGGTCAGCTTTGATTAACAGCTCATAAATGTGTGAAAACATGAACATTCATTTTTTATTTTTTGATACAAAACAATGGATCAATTCAGTGTGTCACCACACACACTCACACACGTGTACACCCATGAAGACAACATCAGGACAAGTATACAAAAACACTCTGAGATATAAATACATTATTTATAATCTTATGGTACAAAAACACTCTCTCTCCCTCCGTGAGCTCCTTGATGGGCGTGCGGGCAAGGGGCGTGACCAACCACAGTGATGTATAAATACTCAGTCAGCTACGACTTTGGCAGAAATCACAAAACCCACACAGAACACACAAGGGGCGGGGCTGTGAAGTGCAGGGTGAGGCTTAAGTGCTGGGGGTGGGGCTTCAGTCTGAGGACATTAAAAAGACATCTTTGAACAAAAAGACAGATCTTCACAGTAGCCTATCAGGATGCAGGATTTGTTTTTACATTGTGAGCATAACACGAAGAATGAGAGAAAAACAAATAAAATAAATGTGAACACGGACAGGCAGGGGTGGGGCTTAACAAAGAGACGGTGAAGCTTTGGATTGGGGGAGGAGGACTTAATTTTCATTATTTGAGTAACTAACCACTGCTGGATGCCATATGTACCACATTCTATGTTTGACAGCAGTTTATTGTTGGTTGGGGTTGTTTTGCAATATTGTGGCTTGCCTCAGCTGGTTTCTGGTTTCTGGTCTATGGACACTAGTAAGGAAAAAGGCATATGTAATGTTGATTTAATGTTTGCTTCTAGTTTGTGTTCTTATAATTTTCTTATTAACACTGCAATATTGGATGCACACAATATGGCTTGGATGCGCACAACACAGTGTGTGACCCCACATACACACAAAGCAGAGGCACTCACTCACAGCGCTCCTGTCACCCGCTGAGTCTGCGTGACCCATTTCTCCAATATCACGCCTCTATTACTACAGCTGAAGACAGGGCAAAGAGGGGGTCAACTCGCTCCCCCCATTCCATCTCCATGATGTTCACTGTGGAGGCGAAATTTCACAGGGGCGTTAATATTACGCCTTGAAACAGCAGTGTGAATTTGGCTTATTTCACATCTGGAGGAGCCCTGTCTGGGTATGTCAGGGGCATAGCCAATTCTGTGTGCAGGGGTTCATTGGTCATTCTGGTTTGTGGCTTTAACAGAAGTGTTGTGTGTGACTCTAGTGTGTGTCTGGTATTCAGAGCAGAGGAAACCAACAAACACAAAACGATTGTGGGCTTGTCCCTATGTACCAAGCAGAGAGAAATATGGATTGGACATCAAATAGGCCTTGAGGGGCCAATGTAATAACATTTCAAGAAAATGTACCACTTTAGCCTAGTTACATACAGCTATATGTGAAGGATATGTTAGCTTTGCTACATGTTAACAAAAGGTCCTTCAGAGTGAAAAAGATTGTGATTGATGAATTTTAAATGTCACTCTGGGTAAAAAAGAAGAAATGATGATATCTTATTGGATAGCATCAAAATACATTTCGCGAAAGTCTAGTCTGAAAATCAAACTCAGCAGATTCACAACAAATTCTGACATGGCAGTTTTGTTGGTTCAGAGTTGTGGGATGTCCTGGATGTATTGTTTGTTTTTTTTAGATATGCATCAACAGGCCTGACATTGTCTGATTATTGGCTAGGACTACTTTTTAGAGCAGTGACAGAGGCAAAAAGGTTTATTCATGAATGTGTTTAGATATGTTTTTGTCACCAACATTAAATTACAATTAGAGGAAATGATGTCATGTGTGACATCATCGTTTTTACACCAGAAGGCCCCGCCCCCAAACACAGACAGAAACATGAGAATAAATACAGTGAGCTGAAAGCGCCGAGACGTCGGCTGTAAAAAAAGTCTCTTTGTTTTCTTATGTCGTCCAGTCAGAGACATCAGTTCATTTTCTTATTCATTATCTGCTCTGACTGGTCAGATCCCAGCTGAGGCCCCGCCTCCTGTAGCTACAGGCCCCTCCTCCTTTGAGGTGATTGGTGCTCGTGGCTGAGGGGGAGGAGAGACGAGGAATGAGGAAGAAGGTGCTCTACATTGGAGGAACGACAAGGCCCGACATGGCTGCAAGGACAAAAAGGGAAAAAACATATAAATACAGTTGACTTCAGATGAGGACTTGGTTGATAAGATGAATTAAAGAGAAAGTGACCGTCTTGGCTTACTTCTGCAATGTGATGTTAAAAATGCATAAAATTTGGTAACCACATAGAGAAAGGACTGTTAATGGATTGAGCAGAAAAAGAGAATGTATGTTACTTAAAGTTTGGATTCACATGGACCTGTCATGATGATGCCCCACAGCTGCAACTTTTATTTTTCTAAGAGCTGTGAGCTGATAACTTCATGTGGACAGATTAATTACTGCGTCATATCATGAGGATGAATCAAAGTTTGGTTACCAAACCAAAAGAAATTGAGAAGAAAATACTGATGAGGATAAAAAGGTAAAAAAAAAAAAAAAAAAAAAAAAAAGTTGTTTTAATTAGGTAAATACATTGGATTAACTCGAACAATGATCCATATATTTTATTGTGTAGTTTGTAAAAAAAAAAAAAAAAAATAGAACCACAAAGAGCAATAGCTGACCAAGATTGCAATGTAAGGGTATTAGTGAAAAAAAAATTAGAAAAAAGATCACATAAAAAACAGACTCACAACCCAAAATAAGAATAAAACCTTTTTCCACTTTAGTTTAAACTAATTCTACATCAGGTTTTATTTTATTTTCAAAATGTTTCTACTTGTAAATAAATCTCATATGTACTGGGTCTGTGTTCATGTACAAACTGGGCCTATTAATAACATTCATGCTGTTTATTCATCTGATCTGATGGTGCTAATGGATCAAACACACACACACACACTCTCAGTGTGGCCTTTCTGCCTCGGTGAAGGCGGAGAGCAGCATGAATATTTAACACTCGACAAACCTCTCTGTCAGAAACACTGACATCACACACACCAAGAGAGAGAGTGTGTGTGTGTTCTGAGGATGTATCTGTGGGTTGCAGTGAATAAAACATGGATTGGCCTGTCACTCTTCATGCTATACTAACACAACTCAAGTTACCCCCGTCTGTGTTTGTGTGTGTGCCGATAAAAGTGAAGCTGCAGTGAATCATTTCCTTCTTATTCAACCTTAAGAAACTAAAATCATTTATGAAAGACATCTTCATATTAGGGAAGCTTTGTAGTGTGCTGGGACATGATCACTCCCCCCTCCTTTCTCCCCTTCTGGTCTGCTTCCACATTAGCAACATCAACCTGTGCCTGTACACAAATGCACATGTACATAGTCTGATACAGCACCTGGCAGTGTGCACAAAATGGTTTGCAAATCAAACAAAAAGACTAAAAAGAGGTAAACACAGCAAACAGTCCTTTATGTTCCATGTTGACATACGGTGCTACTGCTATGGATATTTTTATGTTTTTGCCAGCATCTGTGAGTTTCTTTTATTTGAACAGGATAGCTCAAAACGCTAGAAACAGACTTTGGTGAAATTTTCAAAGAATGTTGGTCATGGCACAAGTATGAAGTGATTAGATTTTGGTTTTGAATGAATCCAGATGTGGGTCCAATTAGTTTTCTAAAGGATTAGTTAACATTTTTAGATGGGGCGGTTTTCAACATTTTTGCTAATAACTCAATAAGTTCTCAAATGAACAAACTCAAATGAATTTTGATTGAATTTTCAGGGAATGTTGATAGTGGCACAAAAAGGTATAAGTAGATTTTGGTGGTGAACCAAAACCCAGATGTGGAAACATATGTTTTTTAAAGAATTTCTGAACAGTACGAGATGGGGCAGTTTTCCACTTTTGCCTGCCCAAAAAAGTTGGACATGCCTTGATGGAGGTTTGTGCTTTATGAGCACTTCTAGTTATTATGAAATGTTATCTGACACACCAGACTGTACAGTATAGTTCATTTGTCCATCTAGGTAACAGCTAATAGAGAGTATCTGAGCATGGACAAAACCTTTCAAAAGCATATCCGAGAGGTGATTTTGGGCAGTAATTTCATCAATAACATCCCCTCATGGGCCAATCAGATAATGTACTAGGCAGGCACTACTGCCACAGTGTGAAATGTAAGCCACTTCATAGAAAAATGTCTCACCAAAACATGTCAGAAGTTGAGCAAATATATCCCCTCTATCAAGAAATGCTTTCATTGTTGTCAGTTTTTCGTCTAATAAAGAAATGCAGTCCAGATGTGATAAAACTGTCCTGAAGCTGTTTGCATCTATGCTAATCTCTGTCCCAATAGTAACTTCCTGCTGCTGCCTCGGTCTTAGCATTCTGCTTTGAAGGACACTGATTGGACCTTGCCGCTTTGGGCCCCCAATGATGTCTTTAAGGCTGGAGGTTTGCAAGATAAATGTGTCTGATTACAGACATTGAATCCAGCTAATCCAGCTGCTGAGCAAGGTTTGATAAAAATGAGCCTATTAGTAATTTATGGAAAGACAGGAGATTTACAGACCTGCCTTTACAACTTAACCTCTTACTCGACCGCAGTTGTGATCGTAACTCCTGCAGACTGTGCTCAAGAATACATGAAACAGGCTTGTGACCACCAAGTGAGCTCTGGCACAGTGCCTATGTATGATATGTTTGTCATTACGCTTAAGTTATAAACTGTACTTAGGGTAAAAGAGTATTAGGTCCCTGGTGTGAAACCAGGCTAGCATAGCTGTGAACACATTTTGAAATAATTAATTATTGACCTCTTTTTGAATTTAGTTTCACATGGATGCTTATTTAAAGAGAACCAACCTAGACGTTGCTGTCAAGTGGTTGATATCGAACTCAGTTAACTGCTTCAAAAGTGTTATCTGACCAAGAGCCTTCTTCATTCTCCTTAAAGTTATTTTAAGTATAGTTTAAATGGCCAATTTGTAATTCAGAAATCCTGAAGAAAAGTAAAGCTGTCTGATAGATACTGTTTCAATTTTTATAACGGTTACACACTTACTTTAGGTGTTCCATTAGGACATGTTCCTGGTCTCATCACATCTAAAGTTCCCACTAAAATTTAAGTTTAAAGATATTAAACTCTTAAACTGACCCCTTCACCCTCTTAAAAATCAACTAATAGCACTAAAATGTTTCTTGTATTTTTTAAAATTCTTTTTCACTTCTTCCTTGTTTACATTGTCTCTTAAATAGCAAGCTGTAATATCCCTCTTTATTCTAATGATGGCGTTTAGGTTTGCTCAGCCAATCAGTTTGCTTTTCAGAGAAAAAGAACTTTCTGTCATAATGTTCACTGTTTTGTAAAATCTATTCCATGCATTCATCAATGAATGGATGGATGGATGGATGGATGGATGGATGGATGAAGGTGCAGCATCACCTTGGAGCCCATTGGAGTTGTTGGCGGAGCAGTTTGGAGGGGGAGGAGGAGAAGCAGACGGTCTGACAACAGGAGCAAAGGCGCTCTTCTGTTTCACAGCTGCCGAGAAGGAGAAGACGCCGTGGGAGGAGTTACAGTTAGAGACCGCCATGGTCGGACTGGATGGGACAACTGCAACACACAAAGAGTTATGTTATGTTGATTTTTTAAAATAGTTGCAATAGTTGTTGTATTTACTATAAGACCCACAAGCATACTGGGAGTTGATGGGTTGTAGTTTAGCACTTATAATAATTACAGTTATAAAAGTAATTGTATTTACCTTGATACTTACTGCCGTAGGGGGAGTTAGCAGATGAGCCATTGAGGAAACCCGGCGACGTTGCCACTCCAAGGTTTGGCATGCCAGTGTTACCGTAGCCGTTCATGCTATTGCTGACAGTGTTGCCATAGTTACTCTGCTGTGGAGTTGAGCTCGGTACATATCCCCGCGGTGACACGCTGCTGGTGTTACGACTATAACCGACTGTAGGGAGTGATATCAAAGAGGTTTTTTTTAATCTTAACTGTAGTTAATTAACATGTGGACTGATTCAGATCTTATTTTTGGTGATCATACCTTGCGTTGTGTCTGACACATTGACCGCCAGCTGTCCACTGAAGGAGTTCACTCCCATCATGCCATGGGAGGCAGTGTTGCCTAGCGATGGTATCTGGTTGTGGTTTCTAGGAACACTGTAGAGGGCTTCAGCAATGTCGGCTGCTCTCTTTAGGATGATCTCCTACAGAAACAAATGAGATTTTTTATTTATTCTGGATTTATTTAACAAACTTTAAAATATTTAGAAGATGACTGAGTAAATGTTCTGTTGTTGCATTAATTAAAGGGCAATTAGATATGCCTGTGGTATAATAGGCATATGTTGTTGACACCAAAGAGCAAATATACTGTAGTATACTGTACCCAAGCTTTACAGGTTGCCATGTAAATATGCCCATATATCCAAGGAGACATTTTTTCTCCTTCTCATGCACGAAACAGAAGGAAAAACCTACTCCCAAGGGGGTAAAAACCACAAAATGTAAAAGCTTCAGTGTCAGTGTTCAGATCTGGGAGAGCTTGGAAGCACAATAAAAACATCAGCGTCTCTATCCAGCTTCAAAAGCGCCAAAAGGAAAAGCTACTTCTAAAATGTGTCATTTACTAAACCAAGTCAAAATAGCATAATTAATTAAATTTGAACAACCTAAAGAAATTCCATTGTCAGTTTCTATGCACCATTTTCTACATGTATTTTCATGTGTAACTTTTTACCATAGGATCTTGTCATGATCCTGCTTATTGTTTTAGTCAAGTTACCCATTTAGTGTTCATGTTCTGTGTCTTATCTTGTACTTCTTGTACTGTTTAATTTTGAAAATTCACCTGTCTTCCTTGTTTCCGTAGGGTTTGCTTCCTGTCTGGCACTGTCTCACCTGATTCCTGATTGTTCCTTCCCAGCTGTGTCTCATCACCCCAATCAGCTCATGTCTTCCCCTGTCTTGTTTCCAGTTTGTTTGTACCTGAGCATGACATTCCAGCATTCTTTTCCATAGTCTTATTGCACGTCTGTTTTTGATCTTGCTTTGTTTTCTGACCTTGACTTTTTGCCTCAACGATTTGGATACCTTTGCCTTGCCTGACTGATAATCTGTGTACAGACCGTGTACAGCAAGCTTTTTGGAATGGTTTACGCCTGGAGTCTTGCATTTGGGTCCTTTACCTGGTTTAGTTCATGACAGACCTTTTAGTTATTAAAGATAATGTTATATTCTTACGTTAAAACTAGGTTGTGGATTAAATATCGTTTCTTAATTGTCTATTATTTGATGTCTGGGCCCTTACATACAAACTCAAACTAAGTTTTGGGTAGTCTTATTTTTTAAATTACTATTTTATGAGGAATCATGGTGCCTGTTTTTACACTATTTTTAGAATAAATTTACAGAATTGAATTTGTAGATAAAAGGCACTCTCGAAAGAAGCACTGTCACTGTCAATCTTTGAAGTGATGAAATGAAATCTCCTAGCACACCATGAAAGAGTGTTGCAGGATTGAGACAAAAAAAAAACAATAAAGTAAATTAGCATTTTAGCACATACAGTTTCTAAGGTCAAAAGTATATGGGATTTTACAATGGCCTTGGTACACGACGAACACATGCAAAAACAAGATTTGAATGTTTCATTTTACAACATGCATCTGATAATGCCCTGCTTTTAAATTTTAAAGTGTATTTCTGTTTTAAAAGGGTGATTATCAGCAAACTGCTAACAAGAGTCAGGTCACTTGATTACAAAGAATTTCTCAAACAAGAGGTAACAATGTCGTGTCGTGTGTTGGGGGTGTGGCAACTGCTTCTAAGTCAAACCACCATGTTGTACTTCCATAGTAGCCCAACATTAGCATTTATTCATGGTAGTTACATTCAAGGTTAAAGTCATGAAAGTGATGTTCATCCATGAAGATTGTCATGATGAACAAAATGTGTAAAAAAAAATATTTTTTTGTTTGCCACAAACCTTTTATCAGCACATCCCACTACATAGAGAAAAATCAAATAGGCTTTTAGTTGAGAGGACCACGTGATGTTAGCTGCTGGGTTGGCCCACAAAAATATCTCTGCACTTAATAGTTTACCACAGAGAGTGTCCAAGCTACAGTCCATTTTCAGTTGACCCTTGATCGTTCCATCCTGCATCTTTTCATAGGTTTATTTCCCGTTTGTTTTTGTTCTTTTGACAACATCCATCAGTAATGAATGCCTGAATAACACTAAGCCAATTAGAGATGCTGGACTTATTTTACCCCTGTTATCAAAGATATGAGTTATAAATGTGTAGGTGTTTGGCAACGTATCATGTTTCCACAATAATCCTAGAGTGCTGCCATGCAGGAAAATACCCGGAGCAGTCAGTTGCTTAAAAAATGCTCATATGGTACAGAAGGCTTTACTTTTTACATGAGATGTTGAACTGCAGTTGCTGATTTAACAATAAGGAAGAACGAGAATTTTTGTCAGACATATCAAACTTAGGGTATTCAGGCTAAATCAGGCCTGAAATAATTAAATACAGCCTGCAAGATAATTTCACGTCTGTTATTAATGGCCCTGTGTTAAATAGTACCTAGTACAAATCCCACAATGTACCGAAACAGCTTCCATGCATACCGACCTGTGCACCGACCCCTCCTCAAGTTGCTTTAATATCACTCTGAGCAGTGGTCAGCAGATGAATGCAGTGTTACTTTTAAGTTCTTTGAAAATAAATATGCTGTTCGAATTTGTATTTCTGGTTAAAACATTAATCAGTTTTCAGCTGTTCAATAAATGTTGTTCCTGTCTACTCTCCATCTCTTTGTCTGCCAATGACAATGTTTAACCCGGCTCATCATGATAATGTTTTCCTGGAGAAATATGACACGAAGATTTAATGTTCAGACTCATTTTAAACACACATTACAATAACACACGTTAACATACACAAACACACACTGTAATTCTTTGAGTACAGATGGATTTACATTCGTTTGCCACCTCTGTTCAAGGTTACTCTACTGTTCACCAGACCTGCTCTTTTATGCGCGTGTTACAGTGTGTGTATTTCAGTGTGTATATTAAAGAGTGTGTGTTTGGGGTGATTGACTGCGTGTGTAGAAGCGTGTCGGGGAGCGTTCTGCAGCAGGATGAAGTGAATATAAAGTGTTTCGGTGTTTCAGGCGGTTCTGACTCATAAACCTGGTGGGGAGGGGGGGATCCTGCTCGCTGAGCATCATGGGAAATATGTTTACAGTGATGTTTACAAGAAAGTCAGGAAACTCCTGAATAACCTCTGTTCTATGAAGGTGAGAGAAGCTCTGACTTTAACGCTGACCTCTACAGAGAGAGACCACATATAACACTGTGATTTGATTTCAGTGTTTAGGTTGTTAGAAATAATCTGTTTGAATCTGGGGTACAAAGCACAGACAGACGGTGCAAACATTGCTCCTGATCTGTTTTTCCCTTGTGTCGGATGTGTGCTTTTAACAGCAGATTTATGGTAGGAGGATATAGCTGGTCAGTGGTGTAAGGTCCTATTAAAAATCCACTGTTCAAATTGTTCCTGAGGCCTATACTTGTTGAATGTGTGCTTGCCAGTTCTCATCAGATATATACGTCCCAGCAAAGGCCCACTTTTCAGATGTTTGCCTCCTTGCAAAGGCCTTGTCCTGTTGGATATATGCCCCCTAACAAAGGCCTGTTGTGTTGGATGTGTGCCTCATTGCGTGGGCCTACTCTTGTTGGACTTGAGCTTCCTTGCTGAGTAACATCCCCGTCGCTTGCTGGCTTCTTAGCTGAGGCCCACTTTTGTTGGGTGTTTGTTTATTTCTTGTGGCCTACTCTTATTGGACAAGTGTTGTCTTGCTAAGGACCAATTTTGTCAAATTGTTTCTTCCTCACTAAAGCCCACTTTTGTCTTATATGTTTTCCCTTAAGCCACATTCACATATCAACGTATAGTAACTGACATTGGGTACTTGGCACTGCTTATTGTTGAACAAACATACTGTGATGGCATTCAATGAATGGACACCACATAAAGTGGATGTATATGCCGTATATGGACGTATTTATGGCCTCAGTATTCTGAAACCATGTCCAGAGGACGAAAGATGGTGATCCCCAAGTTGTACAACACAAGCACTTGAGGAGTCCTGAACTACTGGTGGGCAGGCCCCAGCATTTAAACATAGAGATGAACACAGTTGTAAATTAGGGTAGCCAAGGCAAGGTCAACTCTTGCTGACTTAGATCATGTTTATTATTGTTTCCACATTTAGTGTCCTTTCTTAGACATTTGCAAAAGGTTGCTGCTGCAGGATAAGAGAGGAAAAAATCAGGGATAGAGAGGCTTAGACCTATACAATCGATTTGTTCTGGTTTACAATAATAAGACGTTTTGTTTACCCTGATTTCAAAAGCCCTTTCTAGATTAACAAAGGTGTTTATATTTACCTGACTTCTTATTTTATTTCTTGATTAAAACATTGTGTTGCATCGTGATTCCCAGCCCTGATGCCAGTGTGATATCTTAAAAAACACAACATGCCTTGGGTTTATTGACCAGACTGTTTTCTGCTCCTATTATAGTGGCGCAGTCTGATAGTGCTCTTGGTTGGTAATTGGAAGGCCAGCTCCGGCTGTCAAATTCGCAAATTGTCTTTGGGCTAGACACTGAACCCCAAGTTGCTCCCACTGCTGCGTCAGTGGTATGTAAATGGGCATGAAAGTACAGGAAAGTGTTAACTGATACTGATGGACAACTGACATAGCAACTCCAACAATCAGTGAGTGAATGTGCTTTGCGCTTTGCTTTGATGCTTTGAGTAGTCAAAGACTATAAAAGCACTATATAAACCCAAGTCCATTTACCATTACCATTTGCCATAGGTCTTTTCATGAGAGGCTTTATTATGACCTTACACCACTGACAAGCAGCATCCTTCTTCCACAGATTTGTTGTGAAAAAGTTAAACCAACAGTCTTAAGTCTTTGTGCAGGTTTATACATCTATCTTACCTGGTTATTGTGAGGCATCCCGTAGAGCGCCTCCACCAAGTCAGCTGCTCTCTTCAACAGCACTTCCTGCAGGAGAGAGGAGGAGAGGCATTAACAAATTAATCTACCAGTCTGGATCTGGGGTTGGCAACTGGCTGCCTTGGGGTCACAAGCAACCCTCCTACTCCTGCCCGTCAATTTAAAATATGTTTTTAAAATGTAAATATAATTGGAGAAAACTTGACAAAATCTACCACAAAAACATTTAAAATAGCAATATTTCCAAGATAATAAAGCTATTGGCTGCATTTTTTTCCAGTAGAACTCCCTGTTGTGCAGAACTTGAAGACTAAATACTCTGAATGTGAAGGGTAGATTGTTCAAATGTAAAAAGAAAAATGGTCATCCACCATTGTGGCTCTTGGTTCCCAAAGTTGTCCATCCTTGGTCCACTGTGACATTTAGTGCTCTTATTTTGAAGATGGAAAACAGAGGTGTAGTGCTTTGATTTAAGCCTTCAATGGTTGTGTTATAAAGTCAGAATTAAACATTTTAGTCATAAATATTTATCATCAGTGCAGCACTATATCTTGCAAAACAATCCAACAGGCTCTGTGAGTAAGAACCCTGGCATGAAATAAAAATATTTCTGTAAGACCAGTCGATAAGAGGGAAACTAGAACCTGTATATGGTTTTTAGTGATTCTGGTGAAAATACTTTCAACTTTGAATGTGAATTTATATATTTTGAAGAATTCACATAGCTTAATTTCACCTGACAGACTTTAAACTTAAATGCAAGCACACTCGTTCTAAAACCACTTCATTTCAATGATCAGTTAGAGCCAAATGCAGCCAAACAATCAGCTCTGAGTGTGTATGTGTGTTTAAATGTGTGTGTATGTGAGCGTATAATCAGGCAGCAGCACTCTGCCTCACTGAGTCTTTATCTTAATTAAACACTCCCCGTTAATCTGCTGCTTTTCATTATGAACCTCTACTGAAGCCTTTAATTAATCCCGCCCCCTCACTGCTTCTACCATGTAACTCCGCCTCTTACCGCTCCAACAATGTAACCCCGCCCCCTCAGTACTTGAACCATGTCATCCCACCCCTTCAATTTTAATATATTTTAGCCCCACCTCCTCATAACTTTAAGCATTCAACTCCACCCATAGTGCCACAAAAATGTTTGATTTTTGTTGTAGACACTTACTGGCTACTTTATTAGGTTCACCCGTTCAACTGCTCATCAATGCAAAGAGTTTATCAGTCAATTACATGGCAGAAACTCAAAGCATTTGGGTATATAGGCATGGTCAAAATGTCCTGCTTAAGTTCAAACCAAGCATTAGAATGTGAAAGAAAGGTAATTCAGGTTATTTTGAACGTGCCATGGTTGTTGGTGCCAGATTAGCTGGTCTGGGTTGTTCAAAAACTGCTGTGCGTCTTGAATTTTCATGCACAACTATCTCTAGGGTTTACAGAAGGGGTCTGAGACAGAGAACATATCCATTTAGCCGCAATTCTCTGGGTGCTTGCAAATGTACCACTTCCAAAATAATTCAGATAATTTTCAATGAGAGCAACCATTGATCAAAAGTATATAATCTTTGACAGTAACAAAGTGAGGAGACACAGCCAACACGCAGCACAGACAGCACATACACATCTGATATAGAAGATGTGGCGTCATGAGCAGGAGCTGACACACACCACTGCTGACAAGCATCCAGCCTGAACAGCCAAGAGTGTGTCATGCTCACACTCACGCTCTGACAGTAAGTCATTTCAGGAGTGTTCGACCTCAATTGTCTTTAATCTGCTTGTTTATGCAAAGAGACATTCGAGAGTGTGTGTGAGCATGAAAGGAGACACACACATAAACAGTGTTTATGGTGACAAATGAAAGTCTGATTAGTACAAGTGTTACATTGTTAGATGACACTCACAGCTCCCTCAAACACACACACACAATAACAAGGTTACCACAGTGATAGAGCTGGAGGTGGGATGTCATTGCTGAGGAGGAAACCAATTATTCTTTGAACCTGACACACACACAGACACAAACACACCCACACACTCAGGAAATGAAGCTTAATCGTGTCAACAGCATAAATAATTAGGGTTATATGAAAAAGGACAATAATAAAGTCTGTCTATTCTCACAGTTACAGTGTTGTTAAGTAATTTTCTGCTAGACCCATTAAATATAGAAAATAGGACCAAAGAACCAAACGCTGGTCCACTAGGAAACAGGGGGTCTTGGTTTGTTGCAGGCGAACTGGAGATTTGTTCACGAAACAATCCGTGCCAAAGACAGACCAAATATGGCAAGCAAACCAAAAAGCACAGCACTGTGGACTGAATTTAGCCAAATACAAATCTGCTGACAGATTATGGTTGACAAGTCTGTGAAGGTTATCGTAACACATCAATCCTGTCAGTGTCATCTGACTCTGCCTAAATACAACTTAATTTATTAAAAATACGGCCCAACTGTTAACACTTAACAATGTTGTTCTCTAATGCCCACTTGTGTACTTCTGATCAGTGCTGTAGTCGAGTCACCATAGCTCGAGTCCGAGTTGAGTCCGAGTCCTCAGCGTTTGGGTCAGAGTCGAGTCCGAGTCACCAAAAAAAAAAAAAAAAAAAAAAATCCGAGTGGAGTCCTCTCACCTGAGTCGAATCCAGGTTGAGTCCTCAGTACCTTAGCCCAAGTACTATAAAAGTTACCCGAGCCTAAGTCTGAGTCCTCAATATTGAGGTATTTGTGCCCACTAGGCGCACGATTTGGAATAAAACCCAAATGGGCATAGGTAAATATACAACGTTTTTTATTATATTTTTGTCATAAGACACAGGAAATAGTAGATGAACTGCATCCGGGTGACAACAAGATGGCGACTATCTACTGTGCTAACGGGTTTTGATACAGAAATTGGATTAAATAATGTACCTAGAAGACCCAACTTTTGGATTTATCATGACGGACTACTTTACCGAAGTCTCCAAAAAGACACTGATGTTTCTGGAGAGAGATCTCAGCCTCTGGAAGAGCTACGATCGCACCAAAGGGCTCACCGGAACGGCAAAGTTGTTAGCTTTCGATCAAAACAATCGGTAAGTGGCTACGATAAACGGTTGTAAAGTTATTAAATATTTCGTGAACGGTGTGCTTTGCTGTCATATGCGATAGCGCTGACCTCCGAGGGTTAAGAGGCTAACGTTGTCGTTATTTAGCAGCTAGCTTATAACTTTATCAACAGTCAAGTAACATTAGCATCGCCATCTACTCACTTCACTGGGTGCATCCTAGACAGATGTCTCTTAAAGTTCGACGTTGTCCCCGCCTTTTCTTCAATGGTTCTTTTACATAATGAACACGTTGCTCTGCATTTACCAGCATTTATGGTGAAATCTTTGAAAGCAAAACGTACAACCCGCGGTACCTGCTTCGACACTCTGCCGCTCCTTCGACAGCAGCGCGTGAACGCGCATGCAGGTAAACTAACACACATGCCCGCCGTGGGCTTTAACATTGATATGAGGACCTTATACCAGAAGAAATAATCAATAAAAAATACAAAGGATTCACTGATAAATAAGCTCGAGTCCTCTGAGTTCTCCCCCGAGTCCTAATGCAGCTAGAGCTCGAGTCCGAGTACAAGTCCGAGTCATCAGCACACGAGTCCGAGTCGAGTCACGAGTCCGACATATCCCCCTGGACTCAAGTCCTACAACACTGCTTCTGATACTGCAACAACAGGTCTGATGGCAGGAACATCAGCTGGGTTGCTACATTACGCACACACATTTGACCGGCTTTAGTCAAACTGACAAAGTACAGTGCGAAAGCTTACCAAACAAAAAATACAATAATGTTGCAACTTCACTGTCGAACCATGGGCAAAACACTCACATATAAAATCATCTATGTGTTGCCTGCCAACGATTTGGGATTTTTCAAGTGGTGGGCTAGACTAAAAATCTTCTTTTGAGTGCCATCTTAAGTAAGAAGCCAGTCTAAAGGCCAGTACACACCAAGGGTGATTGCAAAATATGGCACAAAATTCTAATAGCTAGGAGGCAATTTTAGCCCTTATATTTACATTAAAGCGAAGCATGTTTGTGTTTGTATGTTGAATTAATTCCAAAAAATTGCACCTCAGCAGTCAAAACAGACTGTCAAAGTGATGGTGACCTGGGACTGGTTTTAATTGAACAGAAACTAAATGGGTAAATACAGCAAATTCATACACCATTAATTCAAGAGCTGAAACTGTACCACAGCTGTTTAGGGATCATTTGTTCTAAAAAGTAGAAGCTTGAGTATGCACTTACCATCCTCATACTGCAGCTCCAATACAATCTGCCTCTATATGTTGCCTTTAAATTAATTATCCTTGTCATTTTGATGACTTTGGTCAAAAAAAAAAAACAGGGCTGCTGTAATGCAATCACACCACCAAGTGGGCTGCCATGCTAACTGTTTTGACTGATTGTGCCTTAAATGCCAAGAATGAGTGCTCTCATTGGTTAAATGTGAGCTTACTGAATTCAAAGCTTCAACCACGGTCTTAAAACAAACAAAATCTGGTGACATTTTGTGTCTGGTGTGTAAGCTTGTATTGACTGGCTATGGATTAATAAAAATTATGGCAAATTATTCACAAAAAATGTGTGTGTAGTGTGTTAAGGCTTTTAGACTTCTACTAGGTAGCCAAATAAAAATGTGAAAATGAGCTTGTGGATGGCCATCAGGAGATCAGTGAGATGAAAATGAACCTTTAATAAAAGCCATTAAAGTAGATGTGGGCGGGGCCTAATTCAAACCTGTCATTAAAGCCATACATTTAATGCCCCCTTACAATTAAATATACACAAAAATAAGGCCAGAATCTGAGGTAATATGAGGTGATACTACACACTCCTGTACAGTAGGTGGCGGTATGCACCTAAAAGTTGTTTGCGATCAGCCAATCAAACAGGAGAAGAAGAAGAAGAAATATACATAAGTAGAAAGAAAAGCGCTTCAGATTCAGTTTTTTCACATCCTGGCTTATTGTAAATTTCTGACTTATAAAAATATAAAGATGAATAATTAGCAATGTCTATTTGTTTTTACTGTTTCCTGAAATGAGGTCACAAAAACACAAGAGTTATTACTTTTTACAAATCTGATAAAAAAGCACCAATAATCGTCTGTGTGTGTTTATGCTTGGGAGTGTGTGGGTGTGTGTGCGTGAGTGTGTATGGATGCATTTACGTGTGTGTGCCAATCTCCTTTCTTGCCACATGGCTGCACTCACTGATTACCCGATTTGACTGTTTCAACCTCCCTGTTTGCCAACCGGCTTTACACACACCCGCCTACACATCTGCACACGATCACCTTTATTCAATCATCTCTTGTCTCTGTGTGTTTGTACAATTTAATGCTCTCTCCTGTTGATGCCTGTGTGCATGTCAGGTGTGTGGTATGTGTGTTGGCTAAAAATGATAAATATTGTTTTGGTTCATTTACATGGAAACAACTTTAACACTTTAATCTGTCTGTAACAGACATTTCATGGTGAGCTCACCATGCTGCACAGTAAGTGGCCTGTCAGCATGTCAGTTAAATGACTTAATGTCATCAGAAGTTGAAGCATTGTTTAACTTCCATCCTGCGCTTTGTCAAGTAGGCCAAAATAGGCCAAATATTGTGTAATGTGGTCACTTAACCACTAGATGGGACTGCTGTGGTCAGGTGCACCTATCATTCAGCTAATTATTGACCTTTGATCCGAAATTAACAACAGTACAAATGAAAAGGTCTTCTTAAGGCAATTTCTCAATATTTTGATCTACAAGATAAATACAAAGTTATATGTTGACTGTATCACCAGCTGATCAATGGGAGCTATGGATAACTACAGTCAGCGCAGGTTTGTAGATATTAGCCTGCTAGGAAGGATGCTTGACATTCTGTTAATAAATGTAAACTCACACACACCAGGGTCACAAACACATACTCACAATCAGATCATTTGAAAATGCATTATGCATTGTGTGATGTCAGAGTGAGGGGCTGCACATGAACAGTGCTGAAATAGTTGGAGGTTCAATGCCTTGTTTGAGCTTGGCAGTGCTCAAGATAACCTGACATTCAGTATGTCCAGCTACCAGTCCAAATTACTGACTTCGTAGTACAAGACATGACCGGACTTTTCTCCTTTGTACTCCAAATTATTGGAGTATGGAAAAATATTGCCATCTGACTTTTCCAACATCATTTAGCCCTAAATCAAACCTTCTCAGACTGCTGAAAATGGATTTTCAGAATGAAAAAGTCTATCTTATCACAATAACATATCATTGATCTCAAATCTGTGGTAGCACCTGAGATAAACACATGCCATCGTTAACCCCAGATTGTTCTAACCTCAGAGGATCAAGATTACTTCAGTTATGAGAGCCTCTGAGGTCGACAGTCTCTGGTGCTCACTGAGCACAGTGCAGCGTGGGTAATTGAGTCAAACCATCAGAGATGAATTATTAAAGAAGAGCTTTTCATTACGGAGCTAACAGCATGTCAGAGCACATCACAGGAGGGAGGAAAAAGTCTCTGTGAGGAGTCATTCTGAAGATATATACTGAGTAAACATATAGAGGAGACACAGTAAGCACTCTACAGAAAAAATACTGAAGAAATATACAGAGGAACTATGAGTGTAGTGGCTGCTCAGATGATCCAAAAAGAGGATGTCTGATGGTTCAATAAAGGGAATTGCGAAAATGACTCTAAGAACCAATACGTTTTCTGTGATTTTCAAAGATAGCAGTTTTATTTATAATCTTTATCAAGTGTTAACTTTATTTAACCAGAAACAACCTCATTGTGATTAAAAATCTCATTTGCAAGAGTGTCCTGGCCAAGATAGGCAGCAGCACATTTACAAGGTTACAGATATAACAGAATTTCAGACACAGATACATACACATCAGCCAATTAAGTCAGAGTCACAGAGCAGAACATTATCAGTCAAAGCATTAACAGCCTGAAACATCTTCCTCCAAAGTCTTTAACCTGTGCTTAAAAAGATTTAAAGAGACCAGCTCCCCAGCAGATTCCAGTCTGCAGGAGCAGCATATCTGAAGCATCTTTTGCCCATTTCAAGACGAACTTTGGGGACTAAAAGCAAAAGTAGATTTTGTGACTCAGTCACAGAGCAAAGACTGTAGCTTTCAGAACTTTTCACATGAATACAATTACTCAAGTATAAGGGAAGCAGGCCAAGTATAGCCTTACAAATCAGGATGTGCCAATGATTCAGTCTACGGATGGTCAGAGATGGCCACCCAACTCACTCACACAGTTCTTTGTTGGCCTATTCTAAGGACCTACCACCTCCCTGTTTGGAAATAACAATTCAACTTGTTGAATGTTGGTCATATTTAAGAAATGAAAAAAGTTGGAGTTGGACATAGATTGAAAAAATATTTTACTAAAACAGAGCAGAATATCATTATATCATACTTTTGATACCAAAAATGTACACATTATATCCAAAAACCAGCTTTGTTATCTCAAGACATTGAGAAAGTTCTTAAATTCCTGACGTTTAATCACAAACTGTATTCTTCCATGCACTTATTTGCGACCCACTAAAAAGAGCCCCATGATCAACTTCAGGGTCTGGACCCACTGGTTGAAAACAATTGGTCAAAAGCAAGCCAAGAACAACCTGATAGCCAGCACTGGTCGACAACACTGGAGGATTGTTTTGCATTCAGCTACGCCCCACCCACTAGGTGCTTCTTATTACAAAACTTTGTCCACCTGCTTCCTTCACTTGTGTTGTTTCCACGTGAACAAAAACAAATCCTCCAGGATAATGTTTAAAGTGTATTAGATCAACACTGTCATAAAAACTTGTGTGAAAGAGTAATGAGCAGAGCCAATGCCAATGCTTCACCTCCAAACCAACCTCACTGCATCATTGGTTGAAAGAGTTCCTCAGAGGAAACATGGTTGTATTGTCACTCTGAGCTGCTTTAGAAGCCTTCTCTCTTCTCTGTCCTGCAGGTGCATTTTTGGGAATTGGCAGATCCTTCACCATGACAGAGGAAAAACGACTCGTGGGTTGTTGGAAGAGAGAGGCAGCATGGGTCGACAAAGATATGCTGAGAAGCACCAACTGCCCAGGGTCCAAGTTTCACAATGAGACCTCCGACTTTTAAGGGCTCCAGATGACATTTTCTGACTGGGACATTGGAATTTCTGACTTCTGACGTAAAGGGAACAGACTGTGAGACTCCCAGACTCTGCCCATTGTGTTTAAGGCAAAAAGTGCCACAAGTGGGATTTTAATTCAAATGTTTCACAAAACTTTATCAATTTTAAGAAGTCCAGTGAAAGAAATTGTGAATATACTTGTGTTTCCATCCATTATTGTAAAGTGAGGATTGGGAGACACCAACAGGTGAAGCAGTAGGTGACACTGCAGTAACAGAAAAATATAAAAAACCTGCAGAAGAAGAGGGATCAACATCACATTACATTTTAACTTTAAAATCCAGTCAGGTCAGGTTTGGGAGCACATGTCGGGTCAGCACTGTGCCATTCATCATTCCTGACAACTCATCTGCACCACCAGCAGCGTTAACCCTACTTCATTCAAAGAGGTTTACGTATGATGGAGTTTAAGAGCGCAAGGGTGCAAACCCTACACCCTGAGGCCCCGGAGGAAAAAGACACCTACTCCTTTCAGTGTACCACTAACGGCTGTAACCGGCAGCAGTGCCCCAGGAAGTCAGCTTGCATCTGCCCAGCTTCCAAACCAACTTCCAAGTTCTATCTTAAGTTCTGGTGTAAAGTCCACACTGAAACCTACAATAAAACTAGTTCAGTTTTAACTTGAGTTTAGTCTTTGTTGAGGACCACGGAGGTGTAGAGTTTATTCTGATTAATAGAGTGTAATGTCCAAATTGTAACAGATCTGATGTTTTAATTTCATTTGACTAACCAGTGATAAACAGTAAATGCATTATTCTGCAGTGCTGCCTAATGTGACAGATTGAAAATATTAAAAGGTTGCATACTATAAACATGTTTCTTATTAATTATCTTATTATAGGTTATTTGGTAATTCTTCTTTGTTATTGATTAAACATCATTACTTTGCTTTATAAGAGCTTTTGTTATAACATAACTCTTGTGAAACTTCTTTGGTAGCTGCTGCAGTGACCTGACCACTATGTCCTGATAACTAATAAGTGTCACCTGTGACAGACTGTTGTGTAGGATTTGGTTGCTTGAAGCAACTGAAGAAAGGCTTCATATAAAATGTCTGTGCAGCAATAAAAGATAACTCAAGTTATTGGAGTGCTGTCCTGAAATATATCGTTAATATTTTTCTGAAGATTCAGCACCCACATACAAGACTGAGAAGAGCTTGTTTCTGATGTACAACACACAGGAGATTGAAAACAAAACTAAAAAAAGATCATAAATAAAGATAAAAACATTGAAAATTTAAAACTCTACAACTGCAAAAATCAATCAGAAAGTGTCTGAGTGTCTGCTTGTTAAAGAAACTGTGTGTGTGTTGAAGAGAGGACACACACACACTCAGATAAACAGTAGAATCAGTAGATGCAGCTGATGGTAATCAGGACGCTGAGCAGCCGAGCGAAACATGGACTGATGGAAAAAACAATCAGAGACGCTGTCTGTGTTTGTTTAAACTGTGTGTGTGTTGGTGTGTGTGTTTGTGTATGAGTATGGTACCTTGGGCAGCCTCTCTGGGTCTCCGGGGTGACGGGGAATGACCTTCTGTAACCTCTGGAAGCCGTAGTCAATGGTTGGTTCATTTAACGCTGAGAGGAATACAGATTAATATCAGATTAATGAATGAAGTTGACTGGGAGATATGTTTTTGTTTGAAGTAATGAATGTAATGAATATTGAACACCAAAATAGGCTTTAAAAGATTCAGCAAACGTTCATGTTTGTACATTTTATACACAGAATGTAAATTTGACCATCAGGGGGCTCTCAATTACAACATTTTTTAAAAGACATGTCGACTCGAAAAAATGAAGACATTTTTTATCAAATCATTTCTGGATAATTTTAGTAGCTGCATCAGAAAACTGCAATAATGACTAAAAAAATTTAAGAAAATAATATTTAAAAATCAGTGTCCACAAAATGTTGCTCGTTCAGTATGCATTAAAATGTTCTCTGACCATACAGATGTGCATGCTCGCTCATGTTAGCATTGCTTCCCTGTTTGAGAGAGTCTTAACAACCTTAACCTTGGGCAGCAGCTGAATCTGCCTGATTCAATGTGTGTAATCAGACAAATCCATCTTGCCAAGCTCTAATCTACAACGATTGTGCTCAGCTTTAAGTGGCACAGCCCAATCAGCATCCTCTAAAGATGGAAAAGGTGGGAGTGAGATGACAGCAGGAAGTGACTGTTGATACATAGATTAGCATAGATGCATAGCATCAGTGGCAGTTATTCAGCTCTTGACCATATTTCTTTATAAAGTGAAAAATAAGCAACAACACTGAAAGCATTTCTTGCTAAAATAGTATTTTTTCTCCACTTCTGACATGTTTTAGTGATACTTTGTTCTCTGACGTGGCTTACATTTTTATGCTTTACACCACGGTAGTAGCGCCCACCTACTACATTATCTGATTGGGAACCAGCCTTACATTACAAAATGGCAATGTTCTATAATCCAAAACTTGAGTAATATTTAGACCTAGTAGGCCCATCTCATTTAGGACAGTAAAAAAAATGTATTGACTCTTCAATCTGGAAGATTATTATGGCAAATTATCAGTTGCAAAATCCTTGAATCGGTTAGTCCTTATTTCACTGTGAAGGGCAAATCAGGTAAAAAAAAAAATCTGGCTTGAAACTGGCTAATCTTAATTCAACCTTGCAGTACTTAAAAAAAGGTTAAAAAAGAAAAACTACATGTCAGTGTAAATAACCTTACAACAGGATTTTTACATCATGACCAAAACAAGTTAATTTTAAATTAGGTTAGACCACTGGTCAGATATTTAGTCAATAAAATTGTATGACTTTTTAAGTGGTGCTTGAGTGGCCAATTAAATCACAAGGGGGCGAGCACCAATGACTCACGTATGGAATTTAATGCTGGCCTTTTGCTCCTTTCCCACGTCATTACCCACTCTTTCTCATCCCACTTTCTGGCTCCATCACGTGTCACATCTCCCAAATAGAGGCATCAATAACCCAAAATAGATCTTAGAAAAGAGAAAGAACTCATGGAAGGCCCGTGCCAGCCTGCCTGTGTGCATGTGTTTGACTCTCAGACATCATTCACTGTTTAAACTGGCTGGGAGGTGATAAATCCCAGCATCAGTGAACGCAGCGGAGCACAGAGGAGTGTGTGTGCAGTGCATGAATCATAATCCCGTCTTGGTTCAGCTGCGTTTAACAAGCTTTAGACTGACTCTCCTATACATCACAAACAGTCAGTGTGTGGATCAGTGTGTGCCCTGGAGTATGTGTGTGTTAGCGGTGCGAGTGTGTGCTCAGTCCTTGAAGGCTCACCGGGCGTAACAAGCAGCCGTTATAAGAGTGTGTTAGCTCTGCAGACGTCTGTGTTATCTACAAACCACTTTGTGTGTATGTGACCTTGTGTTGATTATCACCTGGTTGTGTGTGTTCTTGTTTAACGTGTTTTTATGGATCAAACTTGGACCAGTCTTGAAGCTGTCCCTCATCATGTCCTTTATGGATCAGTATAGAGGTTGTTTTATTAAATCAAGAATGTTCACTTTATTTTAAGTATATCAGTTTGTTTGAATCTCTGACTAAACAAACCAACGTTTTTTTTCTTTAGTGTGTTAAAGCTTGCACATTTACATAGATCAGTTATGGTGCATTTAACTCTGGTTTGCTAAAATTTGCAATAGATGATGTTTCCATGTTTGAAAAGGAATCCCAAATAAGCGTCCCACTTTTCTGGCTCTCTTCTGTTGGCTTACCCAGTGAATTCATCCAGGCCCCAGTCTCTTCTACTTGCCTGGTTTTGCCAAAGTTTTAAAGGTCCCATGTCTTGGTGCGTTTGACTGTTTACATCATGTCTTGGGTGTCTATAAGTAAGGACTGGATTTAAGTTGAACAAAAAAAAAAAGAAAAATTTCTTCTCTGTAGAGGATGCTGCTCTGTTTCCCTCCCTTTTGGAAACACTCAGATCCCTGGGGGCTAGGAGGCTACAGGATGCTATGATAATGAGCTATGTGCTGATTGGTGGGCCAAATGATGTAAGATGGGAGGGGACAGAAGAGGGTCTTTCAAAACAGTGGCAAACAATGGTGTCTTCCTGTGATACATATTATCAACCCCGAAAGTAAAAAAAAAAAAAAAAAAAGTAAAAGGTGTCATGTTCTTCTGCTCCTCAAACCCCTTCTAATAAATTTAAAAGCAAAGAAAATTGACTTTTTTCTGGACATAAGTCCTTGAAACAATCAAATGTCTTTGTTCAGTAATTGATGAGACCGTTTACACATCAAAAAGGATGTGTAAATTTAAGGAAGACTCAAAAAGTGGACTTCAGCATTATTATGTTAAAGTATTTTTAAGGGTAAAAAAATATAATAAATACAAATAATTTAAACAATGCAATAGGGAAATGCATAAGCCAGTGAATTCTATAATGGGTACAGTTTATATATATATATGACATATTTTTCAGAAGTAATGATAGCAACACAAATAAACTTAAGAGGATGAACTCGAAATTATCTTAAGATGCAACACCATTGGGTGTGTCACAGAATGCACAGGTGCCAGTTCTTCTGCTTTGTTGAGGCCAGTGTCACAACTGTTGGTGAGATTTGCCGTTGAGGATAAAGGTAAGATGATATGTATAAATATACTTGTGTTTAATTTGATTAATCAGAACTTGAACACATTTTTTCTCCACATATATCACAATGTTAGTCAAGTAGCATCAAGAAACATCTATTTTAGCTCTTGCTCAGCAGCTTTCAATGGCTGGCTCTTCTTAATGTTAGCAAGTCAGGACCCTCCACCTAACAACAAACAAGGTGGTTAATGATTTATGTGAGATTCGTGTATTTTGACTGCTAGGTTGAGAAGTTGTGTAGAATATCCATGAGCTTATGATTAGCGCGATTAGCATGCTAACGCGATTAGCTTGCTAGCGCGGTTAGCTTGCCAACATGATAGCATTAGCGATTGGCACGTTAATGGTTTGTTAGCCAGCTGTCACATGGGTCAGGACAGGTAACTGGCTGATAACATGTTAAATAACACAGCTATTTTATAGAGGGTATGAACTGAGGTCACAATATGTGCAGCAAATTTGCTACATCACCTGCTGAGTGGCAGAGAGCGACGTCTGGCTACTGAAAACAGTGTGAAGAACAGGAAAATGCTCAAACTCTCCAAAAAATGTGCAGTGTTTTAGGAATTTTCATTTGGCGTTGTTATTTTTGATTATATTCGTCACAGAAAATGTAGATATGCTAAGCTGATATATGGTTAAAGTTATGTTTGAAATGCAGCAGTTATTACCCCAGACCATAGGATGAAGCCATGTAGTTAATAAAACTCTTTGTATGAATTTGAGTGAATTAACAATAAGATTGATGTACCCAGGCTTGCATACGGTTTTAGCCTCCATGTCAATGCCTCACTTTCATTTTTAATGTAAAACCTGATGGTTGGATTTTTTTGTCTCATGCAAGAGGTGCATGAAAGACATGTGTTTTTGGCCATATAGTAGTCATATTGACTGATTTTTTCCAATTTGTGACAAAAGTCCATGGACTTTACTATTTTTAAAATAGTTCACCATCAAAGCAGCCGTTTTAATCTGACCTTGCTGGGTATTATGTAGGCTTCAAGCATGAAACAATCTAATGCCTTGTAACATCACGGCTTTATCATAAACATGATGTTATGGCTCCAAACATTCCTATAACATCAGAGGAGGATTTGTACTACCCTTCTGTGAACATTATCAAATAATAAAAGCAAATACCAGAAACTATTCAGCTGAATAAGAGCATATGGCTGCTCACTTCCTACTGATGTGTTGTCTGTGCTATTTGCCACTTAACTCACTCATTCCACTCAGTCATAACTTGTTGTCATGTACGTAACTTCTATCCACACATCTTGATCCTTATCTCATGAGTATATTGGTTACTTAGTGGGCCTGTCAATAAATATGAAGCACTGTATCTCTCACAAGAATAGGCTGAAATCAAAAGTAAGAACAGCCAGCTTTTAATTGGTAGTTTTTTTGTTGATTGGGTAGATCTTACCCAATTTATTTCAGAATATGATAATTTTTAATCATCAGTCCATCCATCCTTCATCTGTACTGCTTATCCCTCTCGGGGCCGTGGGGGCTGGAGCCTATCCCAGCTGACACTCGGCAGGGCCACATAGAGAGACAGATAACCATTCACTCTCACACTCATACCTAAGGGCAATTTGGACTCACCAGTCAACCTAGGAAGCCTGAGTGCCCGAAGAGAACTAATGCAAGAACATGCTAACTCCACACAGAAAGGCCCTGACCAATACAGGGATTGAACCAGCAACCTTCTTGATGTGCCACCGTGGTTTTTGGCCAGTTGGGTACAATTTTCTCAAAACACTGGATCTCTAACCCTACTAGTATCTACATACATTTCTTAGGAGTTACCTAATCAACGGCATGGCCCTTCGTTGCCACAGCATTACCACCTTCAACTGACCCAGGCTACGTGCAAGCTCCAGGCAGTGACAATGCTGATCTTTCTACTCTGCCACATGGCCTCTTACTGGCCTTTCTAACTTCACTGATGAGCAGCATGAGCCAGAACATCACTAGGGTCATCAAATGTATACAGTTAAACTGAGTGCTAATTGCCACCTTACTTTAGTGAGTTGATTCTGTGGGCTTTATACTGTGGAGACTTGAATGATTGGTCACAGCTGCAGTGAACTTGTTGTATGTAAACAGAGTTGTAAGGCTGTGAAGGATTTGCATTGATAGTTGAGATTGAGTTGTTGCGATTTCCTGGAGGGGCTGATTATTGTGTCTGCAGTTTAATTAATCAATACAGAGCAGAGCTCATACTACCAAGAAGCCATCCATACATGTGGAACATGTGTGTGCCCTCTCGGGTCAGACAGGAGGCGTTGCAGGAATCAATACTCTGGATCAATTCTTGTTGGATTTCATGGATGTTTGTGTGTCTGCTGGAGGAGTCAGTTTAACCTGTCTGACCACAGAAATATGACCCCTTGTGATGTCATCATTTCTCAGATGCATGTTAATGCTCTCAGGTATGTCTCAGTCAGCTCTTTTTACAGAAATCTCGGTGTCTAATCTTGATAAGGAATAAATGGTTTAACGGAGCTCTGGCTTTTCCTAATGATGACTACAGATCTGGGGCCATCGTCTGAATGCATAACAATCAAATGGGTGTGGATTGGCAGAAATTATGCTTCATTATTTTTGCTTGAATATCATATTTCATACTGTTTGTAATTGTATTTGTTCTTTATTATAACTGTTTAAAGTCAAATTCTTCAGTAAAATAACCGTTATTTGTTATCAGTCCTCAATGTTGTTGTTGTAGAAGGGTCTGTGATGATGGGGTAGTGTACAAAATCTTTTTATTTTGTAAATAGTGCACTGTAGCCCACCACATCTAACTCAATACATAAGGAGAAGGGGTCAAGGGAATGATTTTAGACACGACCTCTGTGGACCTATCGAGCAAAGCATGCTGGGAAAGAGGCAGAGCAAGGTGGAGGACAAGTCACACTGAAGCACTGAGGTGTGAAAACAGCTGCTGATGACATCACAGTGACACGTACAGGCCCTATCTCTGTGTATTTGTGTGTGTGAGAGTGTGTGTGTGTGATGGTTCGAGGGTTAATGGGATTCAAATGTGTGTAATTACTGTGACAGCAGTGTGAAATGAAACACCTCTTATGATCAACTCCATAAAGGAGATGAGGAGGGAAGGAGACAAGGAGGGAGGAAATCTATGGAAGGAGATAAAGAGACAAGAAGGCAAGGAGAGAAAGGAGACAAGGAAAGGGAGACGGAGGTATGGAGGGATGAGACAAGGAAGGAGGAGAGGCCAAGGAGAAGGGAGACAAAGAGGCAAGGAGACAGGAGAAGAGGAAATGTGGGAACAAGGACAAAAAGAAGAGGTAAAATAAGGGGACAAGGACACAAAAAAAATGAAAGAAAGAGGACATGAGAGTAAGAAAGAAAGACGAGGAAGACAAGCTGGCAGAGATAAGATAGTCATAGAGAGGAAATGGAGGATAGAAGAAAAAGAGGGACAATCCAAGAGAGATGAGTCAAGAAGATGTTAGCCATGAAGGAAGTAGACGAGGTGGTAAAAGACAAGGGAAAAAGACAAAGAGGGAGGAAGTGAGGAGGCTGGAGAGACAAGAAAAACTAAAGTAAAGAAGGACATAGGGGACATGGGTAAAAAAGACAAGAGGTGACAAGAAAAATAGGGATAAGACCTTGATGAAGGAAACTTGAGGGGTGAGATAAGGAGGGAAGTAGCAGAGCAGGCAGACATAAAACATGATTTACCCGTGTAGACGAAGCGTCCTGGAGCTCCTTTACAGAACTGTTTGGACTTATAGGAGAGCGTGACCTCTACAACCCCAGGGATGTGACGCGGAGGAGTCTGAACTCTGATCGCATGAGGGGTGATCAACTAAAAGGACAGAGAGAGAAGGAGGCAGTACAAATTACTGGTTTTCTTAAGTTCCAATGCATTTAAACTTATTGAAACCTCTTGTTTTGAAATGATGCAATCTTTGTTAATCGAATGTTTCATAGTGTCTAAAATTGGTTTCACACAAGAGACACATTTCACCCCAAAGTCCAGAACGCTTGATCCAAAGGAACACAAACATGCTTGACTTTGGCCTTAAGGAGTAATCTCAGAACTGATTCATTTGTACTCAGGTCTGCAGAAGATGTGGATGAGCACGAAGAACTCACCAGGGAGTTGGGTTGTAAAGGCATTTCTAAACACCTGCCTCTCTAAAAACTGCTGTATCCAAACAAAATCCATGGTGGCAGAATAGCATGTACACAAGGAAACAAGCTGTAAACCAATGACTTGTGCTCCGCCACCTGCTGTATCAGGCTATGCATATGTGCAAGTGTACTCTGGAATAAAATTATGTTGCTAATATGAAACCAAAAATCAAGCTTAAAGTAAAAAAGAGAGGAAAAGAAACTTGGCTGAACATTCATAATGAGAATATTCCATCCTAAAAGTGCTCTATCGGATCGAGATCTGGTGAGGCCATTGTCATGTTGAAGAAACCCTTTTGAGATGATTTGAGCTTTGTGACATGACCCGTTCCTTGCTGGAAGTAGACATTAGAATATGGTACACCCTGCTTATAAATTGAGAGACATGGTCAACAACAATACTCAGGCAGGCTGTGACATTTAGTTGATGTTCAGTTGGTACGATGAGGCCCAAAGTGTCCGAACAAAGTATCTCCTACACTATAATAACACTACCTGAAGCATGAACAGTTGATACAAGGCAGGGTGGATCCATGCTTTTGTGTTGTTTATGCCAAATTTGGACTCTGCCATATGAATGTCACAGCAGAAAACCGAGTCTCTGCAGACCAGGCAACATTTTTGCAGTCTTCTGTTGTACAATTCTGGTGAACCTATGTAAATTGTAGCCTTGGTTTTCCTGTTCTTAGCTAACATGTGTGGCACCAGGTGTGGCTTTCTGCTGCTGATCTGCTTCAAGATTTAATGTAATGTGCATTCAGAAATGGTCCTCCACATGTAACAAGTGGTTATTTGAGTGGCTGTTGCCTCTCTATCATCGCGAACCCTTTGGCCATTCTCCTCTGATCTCTGGCATTTTTGCCCAAAGAAGCACTGCTCACTGGATGTTTTCTCTTTTTCTGATCCATCCTTGTGTCAGTGTGTAAAGTGCATGACTGTAATTAGTTTACAATGATTCGCTTGGCATGGAAGTGACTAGAATAGAGTCGTACAAGCTTATGTGAATATATCATTTACCACAGAGTGACACGTAACTTCACCCTGCAGTGTTAAAAGCACACTAATAAACAGAGCTGTATTAATGCATCTCATCCCAGCCCGCACAAATGTGTGAATGTGTGCTTTACCTCACTCCACACCAGCATGGTTCCAAAAACGACCTGCAACCCGTCAAAGAAGTTGTCTCCAATCAGGATGACGGTGGCTCCGCCCGTTGTCCATCCTTCACTGGGACTGATTGCTTTGATACAGGGAGTGGCTGCTGGACAAGAGACAGGCATATGTGAGACTCAATTTGATAGCACTTCTCTTTGGCCTTTACTGTTGCTTGGTTATAAAAGTTCTCTTAAAACATTCAGAAGCGTCTATTAGGCATGTCATAAATCCTACTGCATTTGTTAAATTTTTGAAAATCCACCAGCAAAATATTACAAAAACAGTGTTAAAAAACCATCTTGGTGTTAGTAACAGCTTCAAGCTTGTGAATTGTTCCATCATATAAATTACTCTGACAAGTTTTCCCTCCACCGTTGTTGTTTGTCAGTTGGGCGCTGTTCTGAGCTGTTTTCATGTTAGACTGCTGCAAACATATACTGCAGCATCAATGATTCTCATTTCCATCATTTGACATTACTTTATCAGTTTTATCATATAATTACTCTGAATATTATCTTATCTTATTATATTATTATCTTATTGAGTTTTCACTTGGACTGGTGCTTTATATAACGTGAGTGTCCTCTGCTGGGGTCTCTGCAGACTTGCTGCTACACCCTTGATTTGTGGTTGGTCTGTACTCTGCTGTCCGGTTAATGTTCCCAGAAGACTTGGTGCTTCTCCAATAAGACGGTAAGACAACAGGAATTTGATACAAATGTTGCTATGCCTGTGTTTGCTTTGCTTCTTGCTTCAGTTAGAGGGTTGCAAAATTGCTGGAATGTTCAAAGTTAAAAAGTTTTAATGGCAATTAACAGGACTGTATGGGGAATAAATGGGAATAAACAGGAATAAACCTAGAATTTATAAAATTGAAGGATGCTCCTTAACATGGACTTTAAATGTAGTTGGGGAAAATATATATTTTACTATAATCTTGGCTAAAACAACCAGATTTCATGTAAGTATACTTGAGAATATTTATGCCATTCCTCAGTCACATGCACATAGCACACTGCTTAACTGCAGGGGTATTGAGGTCACGCCCCCTACATGCATTACATTTTTGAGCCATGGACGTCATAAACTGAAGTTAAAATAATTTTTTTACAGTATTATTTTGCATCAATGTCTGCCTATTACAAAAAAAAATGTTTATGTTTATGTTGGGATATGATACAGTTTGTTTAAATTACCCCCAGTTTTCAGTTAATTTCCTTAAATTCCCATACTTCCCATGGAAAATTTCTAGTTTGGAATAATTCCAAAATTCCTGAGCTTAACTTCCCATGGAAAGTTTCTGGAAAGTTTATGGCAATTTACCAGAAATTTTCTGCCACTTTCAGCCCAAACTGAATAGTTAGCTTTCTTTCTGATAGGCTATTGTGCTGGTCTGATTGCGGGCTTCTTTAGATTTCTGATCATAAGTCGTACAGTATTGGTCTTTAGGATCATCAAATAATCTGGCTTTCCCTGACTCTGGTAAAATGGGGACTTTTTGCTGCAAATCAGGCGCATTACATTGTCAAGTACACATCACTTTAATAAAACCTAGTCAATGTTATCAACTTATACGACATAAATGTATATCAATGTATATGTCAACTTTTAAATGTTTGAACTTTTTACTGTAGACAATATGGACAGAAGATATAAAATGTACTTCATATGTATATTTAAAGTTTACAGACTGTGCTCACAAACTTTATCAAGGAATATTTTTAGGCTTACCACAGAATATCTTACACTGTGATGTATTTTTTTTCCCAGCAGTTTTTAATCAAAAACTTTTCCCACCCCTCTCACCCTATGTTAATGTGTGAGTCTGTTTTATCCTCAAATAATTTACATTTTTTAACAAACGAGACCTTAAAGGGGTCTCGACCCATAGGTTGGGACCCCCTGTTTAATACTGCTGTAGTTACTGAAGGTCACACACATACACACACATTCTGTGAACATGATTTAATTGGGTTGTGGCTTTTATCCGCTTCAGCTTTGTGCACTTACACACACCCTCACATATACACATACTTGCAGCCGGTAATGACGGCTTCTCTCTCGTCTTTCAAGTGCGTCTGCAGATTAATTATAAAGTGAAATGAAAGCGCGTGTGTGTGTGTGTGTGCGCAGCTAATCTCATCATGAAGACTCTCTCTTCTGTTCTGCCTCTGTCTTGTGTGTGTATGTGTGTGTGTGTAATATACAGGTGAGTCAGTCATCCTCCCAGACATTACTTTATGATGAGGACAATCCTGTATTTAAGCTTTACATTTATGTTCCAGAGACATAAATAAGTCCTTATCCTAATCACTTCAATACCAAAACATGAACCATGCTTCAGCATTGATTTGTTTCTATGTTTGTTGTTGCAAAATCTGCATAGATGAATGAACACTATCAGAGTAAATATTAACACTTCTGAAGTGTCTAGATGGGTCCACACCACAAAGTGTTGTTTTCTTTTTTTTGGAGAGTTGTTACTTTAGCTTTCATCAAGTATTTTGTCGACTCTTTTTGGACTTAAATGTTAAACTTTGTGACACTTCCAACAAATCCTACAGTGACACCTGTGGATTTGATTTACTGAAACATCATGTTTACACTTTTTTGACACCAACCGTTTTTAAACTGAGAGTAATTTTCAAAGATTTGACTCCATCCAGAGTATAAATAATTGACTCTGCACTTCTCTGCTCCAAAATTTAATCTCTTTTCAATTTGCTGTGTACTGCTGTTTTAACCAGTGAAGACATATCACCTCTGAGAACTCTGGATGAGGGTCAGTAAAGTGATTTAGAGTAGAGAATTTATATCAATTTACCAGTTTGTGCTGTTCATAGTTCTGCCTACTGGTTGATTCAGGAGAATGTAAAAATAGAAAACTATTTTGACCCTCAGAAGTATTAACTATAATCTGTTTAAAAAACTAAACTAAGTTTGAGTAATGTCAGTTGTTTAGTTACTGAATATTTTTTTTGTTGTTGTCAAGGGCTTGTGATGATAATGATGTTTATTTCACTAGTAAATATAGGAGCCACAGTCATTTTAATCAGCTCTGCCGCTCTACAGTGCTGGCACAGAAGCTATGCAATAAGGTGTGTATGTGTCTTCTACTGCATCTACAGACAACATCTAGAGAGCAAGGAATTGCACTTTAAAACACATAAACTCCGACTTAATTTTTCAACATTAGCAGTTGCCACATGCTGTCAGCTTTACCACCGACCATTATCGAACTTTTGAACAACAAAAGAGCATAGAGTTCTTAAACCCTAACCCTCCTACACCCCCTACTATTTTCTTGTAATTTACAGTAAAGATGTTTTTTTCTTTACTTAATTTCATTTATATATATTTTTTTCAGATGACATCACTGGCTAACATGGAAAAACAAAAAGTCTAATAATACCTACCTTCAGATGGGTCCAGCCTCCTTGCACGTCGGCCATGTTTGGAGTTGTTGTGCACAAACATATTGTCTGAGACAGCGAGTACATGACCATCCACGTTTACCGTTGTAGATACCACAACCTAACAAAACAAAATATTGTACATAGCTTATAAAGGACAGAGAGCTCTAGAGAGAACAAAACACATTGGTGGAATATACAGTACAGTATAACCTAATACTAAAAGTGCACTGAGAGCATAAACCTCTGCCAAGGCCTCTCTGACATTTGAAGCAGAGTTATTCTGAAGATGTGAAAAAAACTGACCTATGACGCAGTCTTGATAAATCTTGATAAAAAGTCTTAGATTCAAATTCGTATTTGAAAGGCCACAAGTATGTAGTCAATTTTCCTTGGCCATGACCAATATTTGCTGCAATTGTAATTAAAATCCTTCAAGATTTTTTGAGTTATCTTGCTCACAGACAAACGAACCAACAAACAAACAATAAACGGACAAACGCCAGCAAAATTGTTTCAAAGTTTAGCATAGATAAATAATCATTAATGAGCCTGTATTGTATTTTCTTTCAAGTTTGAGATGCCCTTTGGTGTGTTTTAAATGTCTCCTTCACATGATAAAGTAATAGCGGCATCAGGAATTCTTCCACTCATCCTGTTTACAGTGCCAGTAGCTGCATGAATTGGCTGATTCCTACAACCTGCTGATTGGAGCTACTTCCTACAGGCCGGTCACCTTATACTCAATATTAGAAAATCAGTTCAAGCCTGGGCGTTAAAAATCTTGAGCTGCAAACAACATTGGAATTAAAAAAAATAAATAGTTCTGCAGCACATTAGGGCATTAGAACCACCCAATCCTGCAAAACAGCTGGATTTCCCCTTATCCACAACAAATCCATGGGCCCATTTGCTTGCTTTTCACCCATCTACAGCAGCTGAGTAGTGCTCTTACAGCATCTCCTCAACAGCATGTTATGGGCTGTTTAAGGCCATCAGTGTTTGTCTTTCATGTTTGCTGTATTTTAACCATTTTCTACCTTTAATTCTTGTTCTGTCTTGGCCAGGTATCCCTCAAAAAATAGATATTAGTCTCAAAGGGCCTCCTTAAACAAAGGTTAAATAAAACCAAATGACAAGACAATTAAAACGTTGAGGAAATTTGACCAAACCGGCAATTTGGACAAAAACTGTAATCTGTAAATCACATTTCAGAAAAATGTTGATTTTTACATTTTATCACTGGATGACTCTGAAAATCAGTCAAATTCTGTTTTTACACTGTCTGTAATGTCAGTTAAAATTGTACGTATTATGCTTACCCCACCCTCTTTATGATGTAATGCCCCCCCCTCAGTGGTGGTCATTTATCATCGCTAGCCCATTGCCATTGCGAGGTTGCTGCTGTTGATCCATGGCAATGGAGCAGAAGGTCAAGTAGAGGAGTCCTCTCTGTCGCCACGGTGACTAACCAGCACATCCTTCACACTGCTGTCCCCAAAACGACCGCATACAAGACTTTTCCTGGCTTCACCTGTCTCACACATCTGACCCCCGGCCCCCCACACAATGCACACTCTCTCTCACCCACTACATGACATGTGCAGCTCACTCACCCTGTATAACCCCCCTTCCCCCCGTTTAACTGGACGAAACATCCTGTCAGCTCGCCCAGCACAGCATGGAGAAAGAGAGTGTGTGTGTGTGTTCATGTGTATGTGTATTGCCTCTTTCTACTCTCTCTCAGCAGTAAAAACTATAAGAGCACACCTGTACCTTTTGTATATTATTAATATAATCATAATTAGGTAGGTAATGAATGGATAGATGAACTTATAAATTGATAGAGTGAGGGACTGATTCATAGATGGATTGGTGGATAGATTAAGGGAATGATGGATGGATGGTCTGATGGGAGGATGAAAGGATTTACTGATGGACAGATGGGTGGATGGATATGTTGATGGATAAATGGCTGAATAGACTCAAGACTCAATGGACTGGTGGATAGATGGAGTGATGGATGGATAAGTGGATCTGTGGACTACAGATGGATAAATGGATGGACTGATAGATGGATAGATTGACTGATGGATGGATTAAGGGACTGATGGATGGATGGATAAAGGAACTGATTGACTGATGGGTGGATGGATGTGTTGATGGATAAATGACTGTATGGACTCTTGGATCAATGGACTGATGGATGAATGAGCTAACACACTCAAAGAGAATGGACTCAATTATGGATGGACTGAATGGACTGATTGAAGGGAATTTCCCAGCTTGGGATCAATAAGGTACATCTATCTATCTATCTATCTATCTATCTATCTATCTATCTATCTAATAGGTGATGATGGATTGATTGATGGATCAGTGGACTAATAGATGGATAAATGGATGGAAAGGTTGACTGATTTGTAAGTTTAACATCAGTCACACTTGGCCTTGCCCTACGCAGTCCTCACATTGACAAAAGATAGTTCTGGTAACTCAAGAGTGTCAATTTTTTTTCCACAACAGAAAAAAATTGTCCGACCCTATAGTTTACAAATGCATTAAAGCATAGTATGTAATACCAGAAAGGTATGGGAACTGATAACTTTTGCCTATCTTTTTAAATTATTGCGCCCAGTTTTGGGTGTCCAAGACATTTTTGTTGCTGGTACTGATCAGATATCATTATCACCTTATTCTTTTTACCAGAACCATAGTTTAAAATTCAGATAACTGCTATTAGGGATGTGCAATATTATTGATATTGTATTGTTTTTAGCAAATATTGGCCCAAAAAGTTGAAAATTATATTTTGCTGATATTAAATGCTTACCTTACATATTGGCCATATACATTATAGCCCTTACATCATCTATAATATGTGCAAAAAAACCAAATGTACCGTAGTGCGCCACCTTCATCATTGCATGGGAACATTTAAAAATCAAGAGTTTCAATTTTTCAAAAGTGAAATGTTTTTCGTATTTTACATCTGTTCCTTACACAAATAGATTGTCACATTGAAAGTAACAAGTCAGTTTTTCATAAAGTTAAGACTTTGTGCTCCTGACAAAAAGTGTCGGTATTGGGATTGGCGATATAGAGTTCTGAAATGTCAGCATATTTGATATCATCAAAAATCCAATGCTGTGCATCCCCAGATAAAAGAGTGCCCTGTAAACATAATGAGCTGATGGATGCTAAGTTCTTTAATTGTATTGGTATAGTAAATTGCTTTAGATGTAATACAACAACCCTGAAAACTAGAAACTTCCCACTGTAGACTGGCAGACAGATAGACAGAGGGACTGGCAGAGAGGTGACAACTCCCTGTTGACCTCTCATATTATATCTGCAAAGCAATAAGCCTGGGGCTGACCTGCTGCAGTGCATTATGGGTAGAGGAGGTCCTTTGAAGGCATTTTTTGCCCTTTGGGAAAATGAATTCATCTTAAATGTGTGTGTGCATGTGAGTGTGTGTGTTACCTGGAACCTCCTCATGTCTCGGGGGTTTCCAGCGTTTTTCAGACAGTTCTGGTTACACTTTAGGAAGAACTTCAGGAAGAACCTGCACATATGGACACACAAATTCAAAGTTTGGTTGACTGTCACAAGACTAATGGAAAATAACACTTAATACTGGCACTTGTTAAGATAATGCTTATATGTACTATCAGCAGTACAGCTAAAAATATGTTGCCTTTCCTGTCTAAAGAGATTTTGTCATTTCAAGACAAGTGAAATAGGAGGGTGGGGCTTGACAAGGGGTCAGTTATTCGGGTCTTCATATCCTTATCAGTGATTCTCCTACCATTATTTCATTGGTGATGCCTTCTGGAATTTACTTAACTTATTAGCTTCATAAAGCATAGAAACCCATTTTCAGAATGCTGCACTTTGACCCTCACCTAACAGATTACTCAGGGGAAACATTGCTTATGAACTCTCTCAACCATCCAGCCATTCTGGATTTGATGAACACGTGTTTCAGTGAATCAGTGCTGAACCATGCCTGATGAAGCCATAATTTGAGATAAAACTCAAACTGTAGCACTAGCTCTGTGTCTGTGTGCCCACTGGGACATCTTGTGGTTGTTTGGGGTGGAGTAAACACCAAAGGACTACAGCATCACAGTGGTTTCCATGATAACTGATTGTAAACACACACAAAGAAAAGGACAAAAAAGACAAAAGTGAGTTTTTTTTGTCTCTGAGGAACTCTGCAGTATTGATTACCCAGCATGCCTTGCTGCTCGTCTCTAATGAGCCTACAGAAGGACAAAGTGCTGACACACACACACACCACACATACAAAAGAGACAGTGAGCAGATGTTCTGTTTGCTTCTCTTTAAAAGGCATCAGCAAGTTACAAACAAACACAGGCACTCACTGCATGTTACCATTGTTACTATCATTATTGATAATGATTATTTTATATACATTTAATAAAGGATGGTGTATCCATGCAAATGAAGCTGCTCTCGGATTGGATTAAATCTCAAATGTTTGAAGGAAAGTAACTGAGCAACCCTTGTGTTTAAAAATAAAGCTATGCTTAAGTAGAAGCATTACTGATATACATACAAAACACCATGTTGTGGCTAATTCTAAGACAGATTAAGACCTGCTTCAGTTTTACTTCTTTGTCAACTTCTATGTTAATCTAAGGCAGAGTGAGACAACTTTGGGGCCACATCAGTATAGTTCTTGTTGACAATTTTTTTGAAGTCAAATAATGCTCTCTTTCATAATTAATCAAAAAGCATAACTTAACAAGAGGAACAAAAAAATCTCTCGCACGGCAGTAAGAATCATGACTATTGACTTAAATTCATAAGTGATTTGTAATTTAATGGGCTAAACAAAAGATTCAGGCCATGTTTAGCTTCTTTTTGAATGCAAGTAACAGAGTATTTACTGGTTATTTAAATATATTGTCCCTTTTAAATGCATTTTGTAATGCACAGTGTTGCAGAAAAAATCACAGCCAATTTGTTTTTTTAAGTTTTGCCTTTTTTATTGTTTTTCCTGAATACATTTTAATTTTTTTTTGTGACTATGTGTTTTTCCATATTTAAAGTCAACTTGTAGCAGGGGCTGCATAAGGACCCTGGGATGCTAGTTGCCCATCTGTAATCCAAATTTAGGGTGGGACAGATTTTTCAACAAATATTGTAATAATAATCAGAATAATGAAAGTAATATTTCCTGCAGTCTGTATTTGGTGGAAATACCAACACTTTAATTGATGCCTTGGTGATCTGCTTGGCCTGTATTGAATGTGACAGATGAATTGTTCTTTCAATCACCTTTCAGGTTTTGCCTGCCCCTCTCAATCGCTGTCAATGGGGTGTTATCCAAATATGAGATATGTCCATATATGTGTTATACAGTCCATCTTACCTGATTCGCCAGATTGACAACTCAATATCTACTGTAAAGAAAATTTCACTGGCCCTTTTTGGTATCAGCCCAAAAAAAGTGTTTGGAGAGGGCAGAACCTTACAAAAACATATTCTAAAGGTGATTGGATGATCGTTCCGTCAGTCGCATTCATTACAGGTCAGTCAGATAACGCAGTAGGCTGGTGCCACTTTAACAGTATTAAGTTTAAAATGTGAGCCAATTCTTAAGGAACTGTCACCAAAACATGTTGGCAGTGGAGCAAATTATCTTGCTTTCAGTGTTCAGTGTGTATAATCCATATTGAAATACCTATTTGAGCATGGGGTAAAAGTCTGTACTTAAACTGTAAATATACATTCAAAATGAGAACATACAGTTCGCCGGCACATTTGGTTACTGGAGCAGTGAATCGACCCATCTAACTAAGGGCACTCCCAATGTAACCTGACTGTCCAGTGCTCTCTTGAACTCAAGAAAATGGAGGACAGATGTGGAAGCACTTTGGGCTCCACGCAGCAGATGGCAAATTCATAAAAACACAGACGAGCTGTGTGTAGATTTAAAGCAGCTGGCCCACTCCTCATCTACAACAAATCCTCTGACATTCTACCCACCGCAATCCAGCGGTTCCTCATCAAGTGCTCAGCCCCATGCGGCAGAGAGAGACAACATATGTAGATATAAGCACAGCATAGTGTGTGTCTTAATAGTTTTTAATCTTAATTATGTTCTTTTTCAAAACTGTTCCAATCCATGATTGTAATTGTAATTTAAACCCTGTTAATTTCCCGGCCCTGCTAACATGTATTGTATATATCGGCCAAAATAATAAACTACCATGATTAGGGAAAAAGGGATTTGGTGCTCTTTAAAAAGTGTATATCAGTTTTGGTATCTAAAATTTGCTTAGAAACATCAGCAAGGAGGATAATGGCAAAAACCAAATGTTCTGTATTTACACATTCAAAAACATTTCAAATCGCAAACTACATATGGAAAACATGTCTCACAAGAAATTTAAATTTAGCCGTTGAAACAGTAAAGTTGTTTTTTTTTCTAAGCTTGAACTTTTTTTTGGTTTATTCTACATCATCAGATAACAAAAAGAATGAATAAAGTCACTGTGGGTGCTTAAATGTTTAAATATGGCAGCTGTTGAAAAGTAAAGAAGGACCTCAGGAGAGGGTGTGAGTCTATAAATCAAACACATGCGCACACACACTCACTACATTATCGTGGGTATAATTCTCGCTCACACTGTGACGACATTTTCTACCCCATAGAGCAAATTAACTCCCTCAGAGTGTGTCGCTGCATGTGTGTGCGAGATCGGTGTGTGGAGAGTGTGATGGTGTGTGTACACTGTCACTGGGTGTGTGTGTGACTTTCATTCTTCCTGGAGATAAATTCCTGATGCCTCCTAATTTCCTGCTCGTAAATATGAGCAGTAATGGAGTGTGTGTGTGCGTGTGTGTGTAAGGTCTTCCCTGCTTATCACACAACAAATTGAAAGCTTAATCTGTCCTGCTTGTAGATTTACGACCCTGATCACTCGCTCACCCTACTTCAGAGGAGAGAGAGACAGAAAAAAAGGAGTGAGTAAAGGGGAAACGAGGGAAGGAGTGAGGGGGAATTTAGAAGAAGAAAGGAGGAAGAGAGGGGAAAGCAGAGGAAAAATAGTACAGGTGGTGAGAGATAGAAGGAGGAGGAGGAAAGGAAGAAGGGGAAGAAAAGAGATAATAGGAGGCAGGACATGAGGAGAAAAAGAGGGGAAAGGAAGGTAAAGGGAGAGGAGAGGAGAATAGGAAATAGGAGAGGGAGTGGAGAGTAAGGAGGAAAGGAGAAAGGCAGAAGAAGAGGAGGGAAGGAAAAATGGAGGAAGACAAGGGAGGAGAAAAGGAGGCAAGAGGAAGGAGAATGGGATAGAGAAGGGACAGGAAGAAGTGGGAAAAGGAAGGCTGAAGGAGAGAAGGAAAGGGGAGAAAGGTGGTAGAAAGGAAAAGGAGGTGAGGTGAGAGAAAAAGATTAAGGAAAAAGGAAGGATGTGAAGACAGGATAAAAGATAGGAAGGGGGGAAGGGAAGTAAAAGAGGAGGGAAGGAAGGAATGGGGAAGGACGGGAAGAAGAAGAAGAGGTAGAAAAGGGTTGGGAGGAAAGGGAAGAGGAGAGGGTGTAGAGATTTAAGAAAGCAGGCAGGAAAGAGGGAAGAAGAGAGAAAGTGTGAGGAAATGCAGGAGGAGAATAGAAGGAAAGGAAAACGAAGGTGGCAGGAAAGGGGTGAGAGTGGAAGAGACGAGAGTATTGAAAGGAAGTGTGGGTAAATCATAAATAAGAGATCAGTAAGTAAGTCAATGTAAAGATAACTACAATCAGCTGATGGTCCATTGTTACCACAGCAATAGGACTGTTAGTATGTGAGATCACAGGTCAAAGGTTATGCTGTTGAAGTTCTGTTATCTCAGTGTGCTTTTCTATGAGGAATCAACTTGACTCATCTCAGCTTTACTTGTGTTTTTTTTCTTTTTTGAATGATACCGAGTAGAGATTTACTGATTGCTCTTCCACTGCCTAATTCCGACTTCCAATTTTTCCCCCGAACTGACCTGCCAGTACCGATGGGTCAGATACCAATTTCTCTCTCCAAAGAGCTATTATTGGTCGCAAAGCAATTTTTTGACTTAAAGAGAAGATTTTTTTTATTTGATGTGTACGGCGTGGAAGGGCATGCGTGTTCGTTTAAAATCTGAAAAATAACCGGCCATGCTTGTGAGGACCTGCAGGTCACAGGCGAGGGCCAGTAGGCCAAAAATCTTTTATTTTTGGCCTCAGCTCGACATATCTGAGCATCTTTAATACTGAGTAGGGATGGGAATTGATCCATCATTACTGATACCAGTGCTATCAATGATTCTGCTTATTGATGCAATTACTTGACAACTCATTTTTTTGTTTCCTGGTGATTTTCTGTGTGGAAAAATGTTAGCATTCGGTTCACCTGATATTCACTGCTGTCCTGCATAATGCTTTTGCAAGATTCCACGTACTGAAAGTTGCGCAATAAGCATTTCCGTCAACAGATTAAAAATTACAGTAAAATGTTTGACACAGACTAAATTCAATCAGACCTAATTTCATCATGTAGAAAGTAGAGACAAGTTAGGAATCACAGCTACTTTGGTTGTGTGGAAAGGTTGGATGGGTTAAGAGGGACATCCAGTCACAACTGCCTTAGCTTCGTGGTGGTGGGATCCAAGTGTAAAGCATGACTTCAGAAATTCAAGGAAACGTAAAAATGCCTTACAATGTACACTTCATATTTTAGTTGACTAAATTTACAGTAGATTTCGTTGACTAAAATGTTGTGAAATTTTGTCAACTAAAACTAGACTAAAATAAAACAATTTAGATGACTTAATTATGACTAAAACTAAAAGATATTTTAGGCAAAAGACTAAAACTAAAACTAAATTAAAAAGTGCTGTCAAAATTAACACTGCATCAGACCTTGAAGTTGTTTTTATATTATCACTGTAAAGCCATGTTTACTTTACTAGGGAACTGTGCCTGTGTTCATCTGTAAAGGTAAATGATAAATGATAAGTGGACTTGCAAGCAACTCAGGGTCAAGTGTCTTGCCCAAGGACACGTTGACATATGCCAGAGCTGGGCTGGAAATCACATCACTGGTAGAGCACGCTACCAGACTGAGCCAGCCATGCCTTTAAGAAGCCTCAATTTATGTGTACTGGGGCACTGTCCAGAGGAGATATGAAAACAAAAATATTAGAGTAACCACTCTTTTATAGCATGTTTAACACAACACTGGGCTCAAGTAGGAGGTACTTGTCAGCAAGTAGCCAATCCTACATCTCTCTTGTTTATTTTAAACCTTTTGTACCCATGTAGCACAGGTTCATGTCATCCCCTGAGCTGTATAGATCTGAAAGTGGGAAGATGGTTGTTGTTACCTCATAAATAAATGAAAACCTTTATGATGGCAACACAGCATGTGTGCAAGGAACATAAACAAGTGCTTCTTCTGTCGTCTTTCAAAACTTACTGAGTGCTTAACACAACCGACTGTATCTGAATCCGAGTTAAGGCTGTTAAGGTTGTCCAGAGCGACAACAGGGTGAACATTTACGCTTGGACACAATTTAAAAAGAACAACTTAATATGAAGATACCTTTAACTTGATTGCTGACCGAGCTCAGAGAAAAGATCAGAACCTAAAACATTCTCAGTACGAAATATGAAAATTGAACGTCTTTGCATCTGTAAAATAAGCTGCCACAAACACATAAAAACTATTTAGACAAAACTAAGATTCATATATTTAAAATGTAAAAGAGCTTGACATTAATGAACACATTTAAATATCAATGAGTGTGTCAGGATAATTAATGACAATCATCAAATGCCAACTTTGATCAATCAGCTGATGGCTGAGCAGAGAAAACCTAATTGGATCCAGTTTATAATCAATAACTTCATCATACTTTGGTAATTTCTGCAGTTTAACGTGAGGATCTCTGAAATATGAACAGACAATATGGAGTTTATCTTTTACTGCACGGACTCAGAGCTTTTCTGTATGATTAGCATGAGTCCTTTTGACCCTTGACCTCTGTTGTAAATGGACACATAAGACGCTGTCAGACACAGCATGTCCCTATCACACTTGCTTCATGTTCTTAGTATGTTCTCTGAGCATGTTCTCCATCTGATAGTGTCCTTGACGTGTTTCCTTTCATGTTCTTTGTTTATCGTCAGACTTGATGTGTTGTTGTTTGTTTGTTTGCTTGTCCTTAAAGTGTTTGTTTTGTGTTCTTGTTCTGACCTTACATGTCATTTCTGGATGCTCTTATAATGTTCTAATCATGTTGACATCATGTTCCCAGCATGTGTTCTACATGTTGTTTGCGTCAGTGAGATTTAATTGGGAAAATGTTCTCTAACGAGCTGGATAATGAGAAACAAATACTGAAAAAAACACACACAGACTCATTAGAGATACAGAAACAAAATCAACACCAGAGACAGAGTGAGGGTCTCTGTTGGTATGTTTCACAGATATGGATCTGAGTGCAGTTGACCCCAAAATTCAGGGTTTTGCTCAGTGTGAAGACAAATATACCATACTCTGGCACCATAACAGCTTGTAGAGGCAGTTTTGAAAGAGGCACAGTGAAGGAGATCTGAACATAACTGCTCAAATGCATCTACTAGTCAGCAAATAGAGTTGTAAAGACAATTCTAGGCACCTCCATTATCTTGGTTGCTTATCGATCTTTTTCTTCAATGATTCCCTTATCAATTCCTTTGGGTTTTCTGAGGGGAGAATAGTCGCGCTGCATTTCCAGTCACTTAATTTTGTGCAGTCAATTTTTTTAATGTAAAATTAAGTAAGCCACAATTCATACCACTTATGCCCCTTGTCTCCAGTGATTATCAGTTCTGCTGACTGCCTCTGATTAGAGCATGACAACCTTGATTCACAAAGCATGTAGAGCAAATGGAAGGAATTGATGAGGGAAATGATGAGCAAAAAGACTAATGATTGGATTCTGTAAGGGGGTTGTTCAGTTCTCAAATGGACTTGGTTTTTGATTTCTATCCCTAATCATATCACAGGCAATTTGATCAATTTTAAATTACTTTTCTAATTTACACATTTTTGAAGTATGAAAAACCCAGCTTTCAGTGAAGGCTACTGCTGGACATATGCTGACTTCAAATTTGTTTGTGCCTGTTTCATGGAAAAGTATTGTCTTGGATTTCTTTTAGAGCATGAAAAATCATGCTCTAAAACTGGTGCATTAAAAAAAACAAAATAGTATAGACTAAAACAGAGGTCCCCAACCACTGGGCTGTTTTTCAGTATCAGGCCATAGATCATTTGGTACTAGTCAGTATTGAAACAGAAATAATTAACTTAATTACCCTTTTTTAAGTAGCTGAGAGCAGCTATGTGTTTCATTTTGAAAGGATTGGATTCTGCCACCTGTGTCGCTTGACAGGGCAGACTTTATGCACAGGCTTTCTGTCTCTGTCACCACTGTGATGAATAAAAGAGTACAACCAAAGATAAAGTCGCTGTTATACCTTGTGCTCCTGCATACTTGTGGAAGGTAAGGACCAATTAAATCTCCATCAATAATCAATAAAAACATCCGACTGATGACGATGAATTAACCACTCAGTCAGTAGCGCATGAATGCCGAATGCTGTTTCTTCAGGATTTTTCCCTAAACTCAGTAGGTGTTTGATGAATTACCATGTAAGATGGTGACTTTCAGCTGACTGGGTTCCTAAATGTCATTGTTACACAGCTGATAAAAGCAATGAAAGTTGTGATGAACGTCTGTTTAAAAACAAGACCATGGCTTCCTCTGATCTTATGTTATGATGAATTATATCTTAAACCACAACATGTGTGATTGTTAGTCATCGTACCATGCATCATGATGTCATAGGGAGTATGAATGACTTAATTTTTGCAGTGGCCCGAGATCTTTGTTTGAGTTTGCAAAATTGTAAATAAAAACAGAGTAGAGTCGGACTGGGCTCCAAACTTCATAGTGTGCATGTACTGTTCAGGACAATCTGGAATAAGATGGTTTGGTCAACAATGGGATTCCTGCTTGTGTCACTGACTGTCCCCAACCCATCCTGTTTCTGAGTTCCACCTCTGTTGCCTTGCAATCTAAACAGCGACACTATAACCATCTAGTATAAATACTCTTATTATTAATTATTATCTAAATGGTAAATGGACTAGATAGAGCTTGTAAAGCACTTCTGTAGTCTCTCTGACTACTGTAAGCTCTTTTACAGCGGTCTCAACTACCATTCACTCTCACATTCATTCTCACAGATGTTAAAACTTTGTGTTTATATTTTCCTAACCTTGTACTGCAGCTGGATCAGCCTGATTCAACGTCTGTAATCAGACGGATCCATCCTGCCAAGCTCCAGTCTACAACAACTGTACACTGCCCAAAGCAGCATGACCCAATCAGCTTCCTTTGAAGCAGGAAGAGGTGGGATCTACGAGCCAGATGATGAGCCAGCAGGAAGTGACTGCTTGTACAGAGATTAGCAAAGATGCTAACAGTTTCAGCAGCAGGTTTATTAGATCTGAAACATATTTTTTTATTAAACGGAAAACAAATAACGCTGAAAGTATTTTTCAATAGGAAGGATGTTTAAGCTTCACTTCTGACATGTTTTCCAGACTAAGCCGCTGATGCCCCTTATTGACAAAAAATAATCCACAAATGTAGGTTTATGTAGAGCAGACCACTATTCCCAATTCTCACTTTATTTTAATACCTCAATTTCATTGTTTTGTTTGTTTTAGTAACTCATGCTTAGTCTGTTTGCCAGTCCAGTCTGTGACTGAAGTAGCAAAATATGATTACAGCAAAAGAGAAAAGGTAGGCAATAACCTTGGGCTATGCTGGTTTAAGGTGGATTTGCTGTGGATTCCTGAAACAGGGTAGGAAGGCCATATTTAGTTGAGCCTTCAAAATGGAACAGAGTTCACCACACTCTGCCATGTAATCAGCCTTTAAGCACACACTTCATTGACTGTAGTCTCTGAAATGTGACAAACTGTGTGCCTTTGTTGTTTGTAATGTGTTCGGGCCTGTCTCCCTCATTTACACCAAACACTGCATGTTTTCTGATAATTAACGTCTGTAGCTGGTTTGAACGTGGAGTTAACAGCTGTTGACACACACACAAATACACACAGCTGTGTCAGTGTGCATGCAGCCAGCTAATTCAGGAAGCTTTATTTTAGAAAAGACAGCATTTTCTTGTGTTTGAAATGTCCTCATTATGTTTTCCTATATAAAGGGACAAGAGAAACAATGATTTGACATCAGTTTAAGAGCCCATGTCTTGTGTCTTTCATGTAAGCAGCTGGGTGTAATTTTGTTTTCCTCTGCCAAGTTTATTGTCAGATTTTGAGCATATTACAGAGCTGTAAAGGTTATCAGGTCTGGTACTCTGGTATTAGGCTGCAGGGAATAGGATTATGAGCCATAAACAAGGCCGTAGAAAGACGTAAGAGTCCACACATTCAAAGTTAGACATATGCAGTGGAATTGATGATAGCTGTGACTGCACTTTAGCTCGTGCTGTTTTTGGATCCTGTGCTGCATGTTTTGGCCATAAACAAAGTCATCTCTCCTTTATAAACAACAGGTTTCATGTCACACTAGTTTCCACTTCACTACTTTTGTTATGAAATGGCTAACAGAGGATAGAGATGATCTTTTCTCAACACTGCCTCCTCATCCAAACAATAGGACTTGATTGTATAAGATTTAATGCTTTGCACCAAGTGTGATACACAAGGACCTGCCTGTGAGCAAGTTTTTATCAAAAGACATTTTGGTGAGAACAAGTTCCATGAGAACAAATAGGCCAAGTTAAGGCCTAAGGTCCCAACAATATAACAGTTTTTTTCCACTTCTTTGTTTCTCTGATTCTTTACAATTGTAACAGTAAAGTGACAGACTAACTTGGTTTCTGTCAACTGAAAGCTGGTATGTGAAATAGTGCCTTAAAGCCGTAAACTCTTTTTTGAGAGAATTGTGGCTTGGTGAAGAAGTTACATAATCAGGTGACCAGGGTTTGGTCGGAAATGGAATAGACAGCCTCTTCTGTTGATTGTTCTTGTATTGATTGATCGATTTTGACACGCTTATTGTAAAGGTCACATGTTATGCAAAATAAACTTTTTAATGGCTCTTGTACAAAGTATGTGTCCATGGCCTGTCAGCAACCAGTCCAACAGTAGAGAAATTCCTGTTCCCCCCGTAGCTTACTCCACTTATCAGAAAATGATGTCACTAGGGTGTAAGCCACCTCCCATTGATGGGAGACTCTCTGATTTGCTGCCTGAGCCAGGTATTAAGTCAGCCAACAGCCGACTCCAGTTCAACTTCCCAGTTAAGCTGGGCCTTTCTTTGAGAAATTTACAAGTTCTCCCTGTGCATGCATAGGTTTTTGTCTGGGTGATCTGGTTTCTTCCCACAGACCAGAAACATTCTCATCAGGTTTATTGGTGACTCTAAATTGCTCTTAGGTGAAAGTGTCACCAACTTTTACCCAGTGTCAGCTGGGATAGGCTACAGCACCCCAAAGCAACCCTGAAGGGCAGAGACGGTGTAAATAGTGAACAGATGGGTGTCTGTGTAGCCACAGTAAACATTAGAACACAGCACTGGAATGCTGAAGACATGCCCCATTTCTGAGAGCATGTTCAAACACAGGTCTTGAGGATTCATACCAAAACAGCTTGTCCTGAGCAGGGCTGAAGCAGAGCAGTTTATAGACAAACTCCAATATCTCGGGGGTTTGTGCAAAAAAAAAAAAAAAATATATATATATATGTTTTGGAGACAGCTGAGAACAGTTATGACTGGTTGAAAACATTAAAAATACATGGCCTTTAAATGGCATTTCATCGACGGATAGTATCTGCCTTCAAGAGTCTTGGCTGCTCTCACACTATCATCTATCATCTCCTCAAAGGACCTGTGGCCATCACAGTTGGCCCAAAAGCTCTTTCTGTCCTCATGTTCTGCATTTTCCTCATTTTCTGAATTCTTTCAGATTTTTGTGGCTGTCATTTTCCATTTTAAAAAAACCCATGAGGTAGAGGAAAATTGGAAACATTAGCAACACAAAGGATACAAAATGCTTTGATTCTTCTTCTGCAGCTTGTATCAAACGTTGGTGGTGTTATTCTTAGTGTCTTTTCAACAGTTGAAGCACTCTTGAGAGCTTGGTGAGAAATGTCACCCGTTGTGGAAACTTAAGATGATGTGAAAATGGTGTGTGAAGAAACTTGATTATAGGTTTTAGTTAACACCTGAGACCAGTCTTAGATTTTTTTGAAGATGAGTAAAACATCGGACTGTTTGTTTCCAGTTGCCGCTCAGATTTTTCACAACTACCCACTTTGAATATCCTTGCAGTATTTTTGAGAAGAAACATTCACTGCAGAAACATGAAGAGCATCGATGATTTCACTTTAATAACCTCCTCCTCACTGCGATGAAGAAATGACGATGAGGAGGGGGTGGGGGTGGAGCAGGGTGAGGTTGTCCATGTTCATTTGAGGTGAAGAGACCGATGATGGACTCCTCATTATCTCATCTAATTACCTTCTCCTACTCTTTAAATCACCACCTGGAAATCCAGGACAAGACTCTCCAGGCCTGGAAATACATGGGTGCTTGTGTGCGGATATGTGTGTGAGTGTCAGAGTGATTGACAGCTGACATTAAGTTGTTTAGCAGTAAAATGTCAGTCTCTGCGTCTGCCTGTCGCTCTGTTTGACCCTGTCCGTCTGCTGGAGGAGGAGCTCCATACCATCAGACACAAATCTACTTTTATCTACAGAACCACACAAAGACAGGGAATATGATACGTTTAAAAGGGATTATTATAAAATTTTACATTATATATACATATATATATATATATATATATATATACTTTTTCTAAATTGTATTTACTGCCATGTTAGTTCACAGAATAACTTGTTAGGGCACTGGACTGAAGGCTATGTCCAAGCATCCCATGTCCTGAGGCTGTTGTCTTCATTGAAGGTGGTCTTGGTTGGAATCAAGCCAGGGACTACTTTCCTGCATCTTGTTTCCCCATTCTCTCACCCAACCCTCTGAGGTCTATCCACTGCCCTTTCCTCTTCAACAAAACAGAAAAAAAGGGCTGACAGCAGAACCCTAAAGAACACAACAGAGTCTGACAGTCTCAGCAAGTAACTGCTCTTTACTTGTTTTGACCCAGGACTGTAGAAGATTTTGAGCAACGGCAGAATGATGTCAGCAGTTATTTGGTTATAATGCACTGCCAGCAAAGCTTGTTCAAATTTTAAGAAGGTTTCCAGATTGACTTTCGTACAACACAGTGGTTACCAACCTTTTTAGCTGAAGATGCCCTGTGATGCTAATCAAGGAAGCTAGGTTTATCTGCCAAAGTCGTTGGGAGAATAAACAAAAAGTTAATTTTCACTGCTTATTATTTGATTTTCAGCAAAGCTAAGCCAATGGATGCAATATTCAATCCATCTAAGTGATAAAGGGAAGGCAAATAATACAGAATCAGTGGTTATAACCTATTTTCTTTGTATGCAGTTTTCTACTTTTTATGTCATTTATTGTTATTTCATTTTATTTCTTATGTGAAGCACTTTGTGCTATAAATTTTTTGTATGAAAAGTGCTATACAAATAATGTTTGATTGATTGATTGATTGATAACCAAACTCTTCACTCAACAAGTTTAGGACTGTGACGGCATATGAAAATAATCTCAGCTTGGATAAAGAGGGGCATGCACAGGCTCATAGTTTTATCATCCATGCCATAAATTATACAAAACATGAAGTTCTTAACAAGAAAAAAAAACAACAGATGCATTATAAATAAATACTCTATACAGTGTAAGGACATAAAGAAATGAACTATATAGTCCAAGTCACTTTTTGAACTGGGCTTTAAGACAGTTTCTTTCTGCTGTAAAAATTCATATTTTAGCATGGAGTGTGTATGTGGCTTTTGCTGCTTCTGCAGACAGCCTCTAGTGGACAGTTAAGGAACTGTAATTTCTTTTCCACATTGGCTGTGTAAGATCAATTCATGGATCTGCCTGGCAGACATGAAACATCTTGACTGAACAAGAAGTGTCCTCTGTGTTTGACTGGGGCTCATTACCATATTTAATTAATCTAATTAACATTTGAATTAACAGCTGCTCATCTAGCCGAGCCTCTTCTTGTGTTCCTGATTTGTCATACTGCAGCCTGAGGCTTTGACCAATCACAAGAAAACCCTAATGTCCACAGTGTAAACAAAAAAGGCACGTGTAGTTTTAGACAAGATTTGAATTTGAGAGTTCATTTCACTGAATCAGACACAAATTACAATTATTTACAAAGTTATTTTTGTTACACTGAAAATATAATAGTAATTTTTTCAATAAAGAGGGACTCAAATTTAAGATGATTTTCTTGACCTTTAGCCCCACACAAAGCTAGGCCTCAGAGCCCTTTTCCTTTCCTCCCCCCTTTCACCCAGCCCTATGTGATGACCAATTAAAAACAAGCTGAGTTAATTCTTTAAGAGTTTTATTTCTATTAAAGAATACTTCATTAAGTCCCTATGTTCTTGTTAAGACAGATTCTCATTAAGTCTGCTCTTGTTTAACTCAGTTGATGGATGAAAACAGAGAAGAGGATGAAAGAAAATTTTAAAAATGTCAAAGTTTAATTTACCGCAGACGAGATATTAAAAGTGTAATCTTTCTCATCCAACAACTCCTGTCTGACAACCTCTACAGGAGTAACAGCCAGGCTGAACATCTCAGCGCAGCATCCTGATTTGCAGTGATAAAAGAGACTGAGCAATTTTGAAATTTGACAAACATCGAGCTGAAGGTGACGTCAATGACATCATCAGAGGAGGTTAAACACTAACAGCTCGTTAACAGACGCTTCGTTAAAAGCTCGTTAACACAAAAAACAACAATAAACAAACAACAAAAGACACAAACGCAGCTGTCAGTCAAACCAAGGTCTGTGTGTCAGACTAAAAAGGAGGATGGTGTGTCAATGTCAATAATAAAATGCTCTGCACGGGGATGTCAATAAAGGTAATTTTAACAAGCAGGTGAGAGAAGAAGACAAAGAGGAAGAGGCTGTCTGATGCAACATTAAATACTTTCCTGAAATACAAACAGAGTGGAGGGAAGTAAGGAGGAAAGGGAAGTAGGAGAGAAAATGATGCAAGGAAAAGGGAAAAATGAGACAAGTATGGACATGAAGGAAGGGAAGGGGGAAGAAGAAAAAAATTGAGAGTTTAGAAGGATGAAAAAGAGGACAAAGGAAGGAAAGAGAGAGGGAAGGGCAGGAAGGCAGAAAGAAGTGAGGAGGGACAGTAGGATGAAAATAGAACTATGTGAGGAAGGAAAAATCTCAAGAAAATTAGAAATAAAGAAATGATAATAAAGGAGGAAGAGAGGGAAGTTATAAGGAAAAAACAGAAATGAAGGAAAAGGAGTGAAGGCAGATGAAAGAGCAGTAAAAGGAAAGGAGAAAAGGAAGGCTGAAAGGATGGGAAAAGGGAAATTGAAGGCAAAGAAATTGAGTAAGGAAGGAAGCATTGAAGAAAGAGAGGAAAAAGGAAGAAGAAAAAACTGGAAACGTGGAGAGATAAATGAGAGGAAAAAGAAATGAAAGAGAGAAAGGGAGATTGTAGAAATGTTAAAAGGGATGTAAGAGGAAGGGCAGACAATAGGAAAGAAAACAAAATAAGAGAAGGAATAGAGGAAATAAAACTTTGAAAAGACGGGGAAAGCGGAAGGAAGAAAATAGAGTAGTGAGGGTAGTGAAAATTAAAACAGGAAGAAGGTTGAAAGGCAGGAAGGAAAGAAAGGATGACAAGGAGGAAGAACAGAAGGAAGGATGCAAGGATGAAAAAGAGGAAAATTGAAAATAAAGAGATGAAAGACACAATGAGAGTGGAATGGAGTGAGACAAAGAGGGATTGGGGAAGAAGGAAAAGAAAGGATGCAAGGTGGTAGGGAGAATGGGTTAAGAAAAGAAGGAGGGGAAAAGGAAGGAACAGTCAGGAAATGGGGCATGGAAGGAGGGAAAGAGGGTGAAAGGAAGAAAGGCAAGGAGGCAAGAACATTGAGGGAGGGAAATAAATAAAGAAGAATAGGATGGAAAAAAGAAAAATGAAGGAGGAATAAAGGAGAGTGATAAAGTGCAAGACAGAAGAAAAGGGAATGGAGGAAGGAAGGTTGCGAGAAAGGTAAGATGTAAGGGAGAAAGGAATGGAAATTGAAAGTAAAGAGTTAAAATAGACAAAGTGGAAGAGAGAGAGACCATGGATGGAAAGAGGGAGTAATAGAAAGGAAGCAGGGTTGAAGGGAGAATAGGGCAAGTGAAGAGAGGAAGTAGGGAAAAGAAAGAAAGAAATAAGAATAAGGAGATGAGAGAGGGAAGGAGAGAAAGAAATAGGATGTACGGAAAATTAGGAGTCAATGATGAGAGTGAAAGAATGAAAGGAGGGTAAGGGGGCAGGAAAGAAGAAAAAGAAAGGGAGGGAGAAAGGAAGAAAGAAAGGAAAGGGGAGGACAGAGAGATAGGGAACACAACCGAAGACAGTACGAGGGGAAGGAGAGAAGGAAGCACAAGATAAATCTTTGCCCTTTAATTAGCATCTAACAGGTGCTCACTTTGCGCTTGTGTGTATTTGTGTGTGTGTGTGTGTTTCTCTTATTTAATGTGTGTTTGTGCATGAGAGCAGCCAAAAACAGGCACACAAATTACTTCTTTAAAAGACATAAATCAATAATGATCCATCGCTACGGGCAACGCTTACCAACTGTCAATAAAAACACACAAAAGCACATGAACACATACACACAAGGAGGAAAGTGTTTAATACAAATTAGAGGGCAAACATATTTTTATCTTCCTTCTGTCTTTTCCTGTCTTCTTCTCTTTCTCTTCTTATTTCTTTCTTTCTTTCTTTCTTTCTGACCATTCCCCTTTCTCAGTTTTCCTCTCCGTTCTGTTTTTTCCTTCCTTCCTTCCTTCCTTCCTTCCTTCCTTTCTTCCTCACTTGGTGCCTTCCTCTTTTGCTTTCTTCCTGCCTACATTTGGTCTATTCTCCCTTCCTTTCTCAAGTTCTTCCTGTTTTCTTCAATCTGTCATTTATTTCTTTCCTTCCTCCCCGCAACCTTTCTCCCTACCTTTATTCAGTCATTCCTACCTTTCTATACTCCGTCCTACAAGCCGTCTGTTCTTTCTTCTCAAATCTTTCTTTAAATTTTCTGAATTTTCTTCCTTTCTTCCCTCATTCCCTCATTTCTTCTGTGCACTCAGCATTTGTTTTTTTTCATATTTGAGTTCCTTTCTTTTATACTTATTTTTTTCCTTTCTTTCCTTCTTCATTTCACTCCTTCTTTTCCTTCATCCCTTCTCCAAATGTCTTGTCTCCCTTCCTGCATTCCCTCTTTTCTTGCATCTTTTTTTTTATTTTTACTGTATTTTTCCATCTTGTCATGCTTTTCTTTGGGGTCTTTTTTTGTTGCGTTTTATTGTCTTTTATTATAATTTATTTTTATTGTTGTCGTGAATCATTGAGCACAGTTGTTTTTTTGTGTTTTTGATGTTTGTTTGTTTGTTTTTTTTGGGGGGGGGGGGTTAATAAATGCCTGCCTTTGTTTTTTTATTTTGTTTTATTTGGCTTGGCCTGGATCTGGTTTGTGTCATTGTGCTATTTTTGTGTTCTTTTTTTGTCCTTCCGGTAAAACAGTCACAGACAATGCGTTCAGGGTCATACTGGTCATTGTGTGTCTGTTTCTCAGGGATAAAAAAAAATATTCATCCACTTTTCATCTCTCCATTGACTCCCATACATTCATACATTTAACATTTAGCCGTGCAGGGCCCCCGGGGGCCCCAAACATTATTCTGCTGTCAGTCACCCTGAAACAGGGCCAGTAATGAGATTCATCCAGGGCCGACCTGCAGCAAGAAGGGAAATCACACCTACGCTGCTCAGTGATTGACAGCACACCGTCCTCCCATAATCCCTCACTGCACTCACCAGAGACCCCCGCGCACTGCAAAGTGCAGCCCCCCCCCAAAAAAATAAAAAAAAATCTCACATTAGGAATTCAGAGGGTGAGGAGTAGAGAGTGGGTTCACTGTCTTCAACTTTATCATCATAAGATTATCATTGTCATCATCATATCACATGATTGTGAATTCACATTTTATCACAATTGTCATCATTTTTGTCATCATCATCATCATCACCATCGTTGACGTCTTCTTCGGCTTTATCATTCTTATTAACATTAGTGTCGTCTTCAGTATCATAACTGTTATAATTTTATAACTCAGATGGGACATATTATAGTGACTGCAGTGGGTGAGCGGCCACAACGGACACATATATTGCTGCTGTAAAAACAATTAAAGTTCATTAAAGACTGCTATACAAGTAAGCCTGACCTATAAGCTGTTTGTTTGGGGTGTAAGAAAATGTCGATACACCAACACATCAGATATTTAGTTTATGCTTTTTTATGCGAGTTTCAAACCAGGGACCTGAGCATAGATTCAAATACACTTTGTTGTAAAGTTCAGTTCCTTAAATTATTGTCAAAAAACAACACCAGAGCAGGAGGTGTTAGTTCAACAGTGCTCCTGTATGGTGTATTTTTCGGCAAGGCAATTATAAATGTCATCTGTATTTCACAAACCATTTTATCCATACCAACCTGACACACCAGATTGACCATTCAATATATTTCACTAGTCCATCAGGGCAAAAGCCCATAGAAAGTGTTTGGGAATGGGCAGAACCTTTCAAAAGCAAATCTGTCAGGTGATTGGACGATTGTACTGTCAATCACATTCATTATGGGCCCATCAAATAATGTAGCAGGCAGAAACTATTGCTAAGGTGTAAGATACAAAACGTAAGCCACTATGTAGAACAAGCTAGGGCCAAAACGTGTTGGAAGTGGAGAAAAAATATGTTTTCCATGGAGAATTGCTTTCAGTGTTGTTTTTTGTTTGTCATTTAACAAAGAAATGCAGTCCAGATCTGTTAAAACTGCTACTGAAGCTGTTAGCATCTGTACTAATCTCTTCCTGTCATCTCGCCCTTTGCTCCCACCTCTTTCTGCTCTGAAGGACGCTGATTGGGCTGTGCTGCTTTGGGCAGCACACAATTGTTTGAGCTTGGCAAGATCTGCCTGATCACAGACACTGAATTGGGCAGAGCTGCTATGGTTGGGTTAGATCCATACAGCAAGGACTCATTTTATCCTCTGGGCTGCATGGAAGTTGTGGAGGAAGAAAGAGGGTCATTGTTGGTGAATCAAACATCTTAAAAAATTGCAGGATTATTTTTCCACATGGAACATGGATGAGTGGTTGTCATGGTTGCGTCCTTGTCTTCCTTCTTCTGTGAGAAGTAGCAAACCAACTACCGTATTTTCTGGACTATTAGTCGCACTTTTTTTCATAGTTTGGCTGGTCCTGCGACATATAGTCAGGTGCGACTTATATATCAAAATATACATAATTCATACTGACAGACATGAACCAAGGAGTAAACATTCCCACCTACAGCTGTGAGAGGGTGCTCTAGGCTAGGCTAGACATAAACAAAATGCCCCCAAAATGAAAATCGTATTCTAACAAACTGCAGGTAGTAAAAAATGCAGCGGTAATTGAGCAGAAATAAAGTTTGGAGTGAGTGAGAAACTCTTGAGGCACTGATGAAAGTCAGAGGTTACTCTTACTCCAATGAAGAAAATAAAGAAAGCTAATCACGGGCCGCAAGCAAGATGGCCAGAGCTGGAGGAACGAGTCCACAGATGGGTGCTTGAACAATGTGCTGCCTGGAGAGACTTGTTACTGGCCCATTTATGCTCAGCATCAATCGGATCAAGATACGGACTGAGCCTCCTGTCCGTGCTCTGCGTTCATTTCGTCTGTATTTCTGCATGTTTCCATAAAGCTTATGGATACGGGCCAAACGGAGCAGTACCACTGGAAACCATTGGACAGTGTTGCTGTTACTACCTATTACGTAGCTCCAGTGAGACACGAAGAAGAAATAATAATGGCGGAACTTTTTGAAGAGAAACTCTGCGAGTTAGTTAGAAATTACAAACATCTGTATGATGTTACTTCGCCTGGACACCTGGACAAACAAATGCAAAAAAAAAAACAGCTGGGAGGAGACTGGAGAGTAATTAAATATCAGTTGGCCGGTAGCGAAGTAGAAGTGGAGCTCTGTGAGAGACAGGTGTGTTCGAGCTCCCCCTAGTGGATGTATTGGTTAACAGCAATGCCAACGGAAAGGACGCAGTGGGCCTTCTTCATAGAAGGCAACCACCTCTCTATCAGAGCACTAAATAAATGTGACTTATAGTCTGGTGCGACTTATATATGTTTTTTTTCTCTTCATGAGGCATTTTTTGACTGATGCGACTTATACTCCGGAGCGACTTATAGTCCGGAGAATATGGTACTGTATGTGAGTACGGCCACCAACTGTGTCAGAGTGTGTTCATACTCAAGTGTGTTCAAGCACAGGAAAATGTTAATAAGGTGAGAGTTAACCAGAAGAGGGAAGAAAGTAGGGGTGACAATCATGCTTGGGCATAGTACAAGAAACTTGAACTCTGTGCCTGAGTCCACTTTGTGCTTTTTGATCAAATAAACTGGACTCAAGTTTGCCAGGATTCAGGCCTTGGTCTCTAAATGAGCCACCATAAAACCATCAGCCCCTAGTCCCAACATGACTCTAAACTGTAAATAAGCTCTTGTAATGTCAGGCTAATTGCTCCCCATGTTTAGATCGTCTTACACTGATCTAACTCTGATTTACATCATAATGCTGAATTTTAAAACATTTATCAATCCAGTATCAACGGATCAGCTTTCACATTCAGACAGCTCTTTGTTCTACAGACTGTATGTGTGTGTGTGTTTTTGTGTGAATGTATGTGTGTGTGTGACCCTGACATGTTTCCGTTTCACTGGACTCCAGCAAAAACACAAGAGACCTTCCCATCATGCATTTCTGCAGGCTGAGAAGGGATGCTTTAATATCACTGCTCCTCTTCTCATATAATACTGCATCCAACTATCAATCTATCAGTCCATCAGTTTTTCATCAGTCCATCCATCCATCTATGCATCCATCCATAAGCTAATCCATTCATTTATCATTCATTTATCATCCATTTATTGATTATCTCTATTTATCATTCTTTCATCCATCATTTTATCTGTCCATTCATTCATTATCTAACCATCCATCCATCCATCCATCTGTCAATCTGTCAGTCCATTCATGTATTATTTGTTTATCCATCCATTCATCCATCATCTCTTTTGTATCTATCTCTATCTGTCCATTTTTTTGGTTATCTGACCACCGTTTATCCATCCATCCAAAAGGTCACCCCTTCATCATTCATCCATCTATCCAACAGTCCATCCATCCATCCGTCAATCCATTAATCCATTATTTATTTATCCATCCATTCATCTGTCATAACTTTTTATCTCTCTTTCACTCTTTATTTGTCCATTTACTCATTTTCCAACCATAATCCATCCATCCATCTAAAACTCCACACATTCATTCAACATTCATCCATCTATCCATCCAACTGCCATCCATCTATCCATCCATCTTCTCTATCCATTGTTCTGTCATCCATCTCTTTATCTATTTACTTCTTATCCAACCATTATCCATACACACATCATCCATCATTTATCATTTAATGATTCATCTGTTCATGTGGTCATCTGTCCACATACTGATTATCCAACCATTATCCATCCATCCATTCATCATCAATTTATCATTTGTTCACCCATCTCTTTGTCTTTCTGTTTATGTATTATCCAACCATCATCTATCCATTCAAACACATATATCAACCGTCCTTTTATTATTTAACCATTCATTTGTTTATCTGTCAGCTTATTCATTATTCAACCATCATCATCCTTCCATTAATCAGTCTAGCCAATCAGCAAGTCGCGTATTCATTTATTATCAAAAATCGATCCATCTAATCAGCCCATTAATTATTTAATCGTTATATGTAACTCCTTTCCTTTTCATCCATACTACTATCCATCTATCTATCCACCTATACTTTCAATCCATTTTTCCATTTTGTCCTCCCCCCTTACACTAAAATAGGGGGTAAAGGATGGAGTGAGAGTAATACTCCAGGGGAGTAGAGTAGAGTAGAGGAGGAGGGGTAGAGGGAGGAGGAGGTGAAAAAAGGGAGGAGAGTGTATGATTCCTCATGGGAGAGAGGGAAAGGGAGGGGAAGGGGAGGAGGGAGAGTCTGACATGGATGTGTTCAGTTTTAGTGTTATTGAAGGATCCTGGTTCGACAATAACAGACCCGAGCTGCAGGATTCTCTTTACAGCAAACCTCATTAGAATAGATCAAAACATAACAAAGATATTTTGATCATGAACTTGACTTTGTCCAGACTTTCTCAATTGAGTTGTTCAGTCTGGGGTACTGACTTAAGACTGTTCGTTAGAAGACATGAAGAGGAATGAAAATTCTTTCTATTTCCTGTGACAGCAGTTAAATATGACATGAACATTTTATTCATGTGCATATTATTTTTGTCCATGGAGCTTATAAACCCTCTAAAGTAAAATTTTTATTGGAATTTGATAAAGGTTGTATATCTACCAATAATAATTTGAAGTCTTTTGAAACTGCAAGCGGACTACTTTACACTTAGAAATGCAGTCATGAAAAAGAAATACATTTTAAGGAATACCTCTGTTCTGAAACTTCTGAAGCTTTTCATTGGCATGTTCCTACCCTACCTGCAATCCAAAAAGAAAGAAATATATAATCTGCTCAAACAGCCAAGATGGTGGGTTTTAATTGTAATTCCACCTTTGATTGAATAAATAGTGGCCCAATCTTGCCTGAATTATGGATTATGGACTGCCTTGGAGATCACTTTTGTGCAATCATGTAGGTCTATGTCCACTGCATACTTTCATACCCATGACGTCTCGACGCTCTGTACATAAGTAGTGCTTTATGATTTGGGTATATTTATACCCTTAATAGATTTTTACACTGCAAGCACTAATACTTGCACACAGTACAGAACCAAATTGATCTAGATGCTAAATTGAATCAGCCATTTAGTACTTATTCAGTCCTCAGTCCAAGACAGACATTTAATTTCCATTTGCAGCCCAACTAAGCTCTGCTCTAACTCAACTCAAACTCAAACTTCACTTTATTGTCCCCTAAGGGAAATTTGCTTTGCAGGCAGGTAAAAACATGAAACATAAAAAACACAATCACACACATAAAAAATACAATCACACATCTATTCAGTTTTTGCACCATTCTATTTGTTTTCCATCACAGTGTATCTCTGTAACTGTATCAGAGTTCCCTCATGTCCACACAACAACAGCAAAGGAGGACGTAAAGGTGATAGTGTACCTGGCTCTCAGTCTGTGGCTTTTTGTCAAAGTAAGGAGATAATTTTTTTTCCAGAGTTGGTTCAGAGTTGGTGAGAAAAAATATTATTGAAAAGTGTTGGTGGTTTGGAAAGTCCAACACTGATACAAAGTTGACAACCAGTGAGGTTTGATTTCCTTTTCTGACATCCTCCTGTTGCGGTCCTAGTTGTGATTCTTTCTAACCAATCAGGGGTCGTCAGGGTCTTTATGACACATTTTAACATCAGCACAGCTTCCTAAGAACTTCACCAGAGGAAACATGGAAAAAAGTACTGGGTACCATCGGCAAAGGAAAAACAAAAGATGAACAGAGTTTTGTCAGAACCATATAGTGAACATACAATGCATGTAAAGGTACAGTTGGCCATAGAAACAAAAGCAAGATTAGGTTTGCACTAAACAGTACTAAACCAAACTGAACCACTGGGTGCAAACTAGGGTTGCAAAATTTCAGGAATTTTCAGAGTTGGAAACTTTGTATGGAAATTAACTGAAATTTCTGACAATAAACAGGAATAAATTGGATTTTACAAAAGCGAAGGTTTAACAAGGTTTTTTTAATATAGTTGGGGAAATATACAGTATTTTAGCTTAATCCCGACTAAAACAACCAGATTTCATGTAAGTACACTTGAGAATATCTCTGCTTTTCCTAAATCACATATGGCCCACTGCTGAGTGCTGGGGTATTGAGGCCTCGCCCTCTACGTGCACATTTCTCCATCACATGCACAGATGATCTCTCAAACCTTGGACTATTGAAGCCACATTTTTTAACCCTGAGCACAAGACTATTGAACCCATTTGGGCTCGTAGAGTAGATAGAGTGAAATTGAAACGGATTGTTGAAAAAAAAAATTAAAGCTGGATAAATGACTACTTTCAAGTAAATCTGTTTAAATGTAATGTATTTTAAATGTATTATTTTGGATGGGTGTCTGCCTATGACTAAACAAAATATTTATATTTATGTTAGATATGAAACACTATGTTTAAATTACTGTTAATTCACAGTTAATTCTCATTTTTTCCATGGAAAGTTTTCAGATTGAATATTTTCAAAATTACCCAGCTTATTTTCCAGTGGAAAGTTTCTAGAGAGTTTTCGGGAAATTTTCTGGAAATTTTCCGCCCCTTTGCAACCCTAGTGCTGGTGTCCCTAGAAATATGCTACGTATAGAACAGCATAGACCATCCATCCATTATCCAGCAATCATTCATCAACTAGTCCAGCCATCTTTCCATCCATTCATTCATCCAAACCCTTATCTAAACAGAAACAGACCTCTAGGTTGCACCGTTCTTATTTATCCCAGCAGAGAGGGTCCAAAAAAGAAGAATGATGGGGACAAATATTTTAGTTTCTTCCCTAACAAGCTCAAATCAAAATTACAGCATGTCATACTAAACCTAAACACACCTAAACTACTTGGTAAAAAAGGCATTGCTACTGTTGGGATTTAGGCTTTCCAAGGTTATAGGAAAGACCAAGCACAGGTACAGCTGGCTGAAGCATCTCGAGTTAGAGCTGGTCTTACAGTGTCAAACTACGTCAAACTACTATGAACCAAATGGAAATATTTGGCTGAAATGCAAAAGGGATGCGATGTTATTGTTTTTTTCAGCTGATTGTTCTGCACAACACGAGTTTTTTGTATCAGCTGTTAACACTGTCACACTATCACACGCCCTGACATGTTCAATTACACACACACTTCAGGAGGAATATGTTGTGATTAAAATAAAATGTGTGAGCTTAGAATACATTCGACAGAGATCAACGCACACTGCATGATAACACCTTGTGTGATTGTGTGTATGTACCTGTCGATGATGACGGGGTCTGACGGCGTCTCGTTTCTGTTTCCACAGCTCTTCTTATCACAGCACCGACTGACACACAGACAGAGACAGAATAATAAATAAAAACACTGTCAGATGGTTCTTTTTTTTCCTTTTTTGTTTCTTTGATCGGAATAAAAAAAATCCTTCACACCCCAGGAAACATTTTAACATCACACAGAGACTGCAGTCTGGGGCCTGTTCAGACTTTTTTGAGCATGGTGCAGCTTGGGACACACTCTTCTTCAAAGGTGGAATTAAATTTGATTTATTTCCATCCTAATCAATCCTTCTCTTACAATACAAACTTGCAATGTAATTATTTTCCAGCACTCAAACAAGACTGTTTGACTAAAATCACGTTTACAGTTCCTCAGAGATTTTAAAGTAAAACCTTGTCTGCTGTTTAGTATGTAAAAAGCATGAGCAGTATTTTCACACCTTAATAGTTATCTTTATATGAATGTTTTCCCCAAGAGCCAAGGAGTTTGCTTGCAATTTCTGATAGACTTTTGGCCTACAAATGCTAGAAAACAACTTGTCTGTGCAGTTTAAACAGTTTCAGGTTATCACATGTAATTTTTTTAATGCAATGAACTGTTAATATTGTTCACTAATTTACTTTATAGTGATAAATAAAAGAGCTGAAAATGAGTGAGAGAAACTCCTCTCAGACAAAAAGTGGGAGAGAATTTTTCTGTTTGCTCAGTTGGGTTGGCAACAATCTATTAATTAAAAACAAAATTGAAAAAAACCCTTTATCATTAAGTGTTATCTGTTTTTGTCTTGTGTTTTTCCTTCCTGTTTTTATTCTTTCTATTCATTTCTTCAAATATAGCACCCTTATTCTCCACACATATGACCACATTTGCTTAATGCATACTCTCAAACGTGTAAACAACTAATCTACAAAATATTATCTTCCTTCACTGGTACTTGCCTTAAAGGTCCCATGTCTGCCAATATCAATTTTCTTGAATTAAGCTTTGAGAGCAAAAGAACATGACACCTTTTTAAGCTCTCAGTTCATGTGGAAATGTGTCCTGCCTCTTTGAAGAAGCCTTTAAAAAGCTCTGTTTTTTACTTCCTGGGGTTTATGATGTAATAGCTATACAGCCTCCATCTAGGCAGATGTCAGACTGTTTTAAAAATCTGTGCCGAGGCCTGTAACCCCTCTTTCCCTCTTCCATCAGACATTTGTGCAGCCATTCAGCTCAGAGCTCATTATCATAGCCTTCTGTAGCCTCCCTGTCCCCTCAGAGCCATGCATTTCCAAAGGGGAGGGAAAAAGAGCGGCATCTGAACCTCTGCAACGACGAAATGTATCTTTTTTTTTTTTACTTAAGTCAAATCCTTGCTTAGCAGACACTCAAGATATGATGTAAATGGTCAAACACAACAGAATGTGGGACCTTAAACATAGCATCTCCCCTTGTATGTGTCCCTCTTATGACTCCTGCCAAGGAGGTTAAGTTTTTGCCAGCATTTGTGTTTTTTGTGTGTTTGTCTGTTTGACTTTCTTCAATAACTCAGAAAGTTCTCAACGGATTTTCATAAAGTTTTTAGGGAATTTTGGTCATCACACAAGGTAGAATTACTTACAATTTGGTGGTAATCTGAATACTGATGCAAATCAAGGAATTTTTAAAAGGGTTTGTCAACATTGCACGATTGAGCAGTTTTTTGCCATTAACGCAAAAAGTCATCACTTTTTTTTAATGAAACTTTCAGGGAATGTTGGAAAGCACCAGGAAGAAGTCAATTGGTTTTGGCGGTGAAATGAATCCAGATGAAGGTCCATGAATTTTTTTAAAGGGTTTGTTAATATTCCCACATTTTTTGACAATAACTCACCCAACAGTGTTAGAAATGCCTTGGCAGTGGTTTTTGTTCTCTGACTACTTCTAGTTAGTTTCTGATGTGGTTCACAAGTCTAGGATTAAACAATTTCAGAAATTCCTTGGCAGAGGTCTGTGTTCTCTGAGCACTTGTTTTTTGTTATTATCCTTTAAACTCTCTGTTAATAGTTCCATGGTCATGGTTTTGCCATGACTTTTTTAATGTCTGTTGTGCATCTTGTATTGTCTATCAACCAGTTATGTTGGGAAAGAAACAATGAAAGTCAATGTCAAAGAACAGTTTCAAAATACCATTAAAATTATGCAATAGCAGTGTGCAGTACATTTCAAATTCCTGCCTTAATCATGTAGAGTTAATTTAGATGATATTTGTTAAAAAATGCTATATTGACTTTATTTTTTTGGAGCACAAGACCCCAGGATATTACCTCCATTTTTCTGATAGTGAAACTGCATATGATGCTGCATTTATGGACATGATAATGAATGCAGTGTTTATAACAGAACGTTATTTAATATGTATTTATGGCTCTCTTTGGTTCTTATAATCATGTTCAGATGTTTTCTTACCTACTCTACATTTACTTTTCATGAGTATTTTCAGGTGTCTCGATGTGTTCTTACCTGCACATGATCTCGTGTGTGAGCAGCACTCGGCACATCTCCGGGTTCTTGTCCTGACCTTCATAGATGATTGCCTGAAACGTTAAACCAGTGTTAGGAAGCAGCAGAAAAATCATCCTCAAAGAAACATTCAAATCATTCCTCATTAGAATCATTCTGCGCGGTTATTAGCATTATTAACATTGTTAGCATTATTAATGTGAATCCAGCCTGCAGACGTTGATGTCAGACAGCTGGAATAAACCGTGAAAGGATTTCTTTTTCACACAGAAACGATCTCATGATGTCTGACGGGCACGCTCGTTAACAGCTCACTAATTGAATGACTGGTTGGGTTTAAAAGCTTCGTCTGCGGCTGCTGCTCTCACTTACTGTCACAGAGAGCTGACAGCACCGTTTATATCAGAGGGTTTGAACACGCAGCCATGTTAGCCCATAAACTGCATCGTCCATTACATCCTCAAACTTTTCAACATTTAAGTGACTGCACCAGTGAAGGAGAGTAAAATGTGCAGATTTAATTCACACCTGCCTGTTAATGTTTGGGTAATAATTTTTCTTTGGATTAAAATAATTTAAATCTGATTATTTAACTGAGTTGAGAAAGAAAGTTTTATTATAAAGTGAAGACTGAAAGGAAGATGAGGGAAAAGTAAAAAACAGTGGGCTGTCAGAAACAAGAGGTGTCAGCGAGAAGACATCCTGGAATTTAACCTGACAGGTTGGCCTGCAGCCAGAAAAACACACTCTTATTTTAAAATCTCCCCTCAACTTTTGATAGAGACAGAACTCAGTCTGTCTCTTTTACATTTACAAAAAATTGATGATTTGGCAATGCTCATTTGAAGGATTGTGCTTATTTACTAAAGCAATTGTATTCTAAGACGTATAAAAAGTCTCTTTGTAAAACGTTAATGTTTATGCTTTTTTTGGCAACATCTACCCCAAAAAGCAGATTGAAGATCAGCCTTTGGTTTAATCCAGTATATTTACATTCAAGTTTTGTCTAAGTAGAGTTTTCATAAATGAGCTCATACAAATCACAGGCATTATAGCTTTTAGCCTTGGCTTTTATACTCTCACTTTTTTATTTCAATGTGTTGTTTTTATTGTTATCTATCTATCTATTTATTTATTTATTTATTTATACGTATTTTGTGTACAGCACTTTGATCGACTGCTGTCTTCTTGAAGGTGCTCTATAAATAAAGTTTGACTTGACTTGACTTGAAGTAATGTCCATGATAAGCATTAAAAAAAAAAATTAGTATCAGTATGTATTTATTTCAAGCTGTTACTGACAGACCCACCAACAGAAAGTTCAGAGGCCCTTAAAAGACCTAAACTGGGCCCTCCCCAGAAGTTATTTTACAATATAAACCCATGTGAGCTGGATCAGTAGCACAAGTTCCTCACTCTGACACTCACCTCCTTGTTGATTGAACTGATAAACTTTTGGGGTCTGTTTTGTAGTCAGGGTTGTCCTAACTTCTACCACTGGTTCTTGTTTTTTCTGCCATCTCAACTTTTGTGCAGGTCCAGGAATGACCAGTCTGACACTGAGGGTTAACCATAAAGTTTAACTGACTTTAACTGACAGTGAAAATAATTATATGGACCAGAGTTAAAGCAAAATATGGGCTCTTTGAAGAGGCTTCATGTTTGTGAGGAAAACATGTGTTAATGTTGCTTCAGTATGAAATGTTGATTATTTAGGTTCAAATTTAAAATTTGGTTATCATAACTTTGACTCAGGCTGGACTCAGTTTAAATCCCCAAGGGCCCCCCCACGCTTGGCCCCATTAACCATTTTCCCCTTTCCCCTAGGCACAGCCATGGTTATTGATAGTACCTGTTTGGTCATTGAGTCGATAAGTCGGACGTAGAGATCCTGCTCTGTTCTCACTCCTAAAACACAAAATGGACGCATTTTTGATTCATAATTACTCTAAATCAAACACATTGGGCTGCCCTGGGCTGTAAAACAAGCATACCTACCATTACTGTAGAGCAGCTGGAGTTTATAATGAATCCCATTGTTGGTTTTCTCTCCTGTCGGCTCCTAAAACACAAAAATGATAAATCAAAGTAACCCAAACTTAAAGATAAACTAAAATTGGTATCTCTGAGAAAATATGCACTCTATTGGATATGTATCATGCTTATGTGGTTACTCGGGTACAGATATAAGTATGGGTTCCTGTACAGGTGTGTGTGTGTGTATGTGAGCAAATATAGTATAAATAATGAATGTATGTATAGTAACCTTTTTCTTTCATTTCTATTTTCAATGATGTATCTGAATTACTTCTCATTCTTTGCATCTTTACCATGTATTTCTTGAAAAATTAAAAGATAAAAATAAATTAATAAAAAGTTTCTTTCAAATTGATTAGCAATTATTGGAAGTGACTCGCAGTAACAAGTGCACAGTTCCTTAAAAAACTGATGTTACTTTCCACACATGTTTATGGATGTTGGCAACAATAGATTAATATTACTTAGTCAAGGCTTCACCTGCAACATTTTTAACCCATTTAAGAAAACACCATTTATATTCCCCATTAAATAAAGCCACCAAATTAAGAAAGAAAAATTAAACAGTTTAATTGACAACAATTAAATAAAATTGCTGAAAATTTTTCCAACATTGCATCAGGGTTTCTCTCACTCATCTGTCACTCACTTTGAAACACTGACAACTTATTGGTTCAATTTAGGTAGTGTCAGCATCTTTTTAACAAGAACTATAGCATAGCTGTTTTATGCCTCTACGAGGAATACATTGCCAGACAGGTCAAGCACAATGGTGGGTCTCTTGGCATCTGATCTTGTGCCTTTCGGTTTAATTAGTTCTTCATCAAATAAGAGAGGGCATTAGGGCAAAGTCAGACAGAAGAATTCTTGATGTGTAAAGTTCAAAAACAAGACATATCATTTGGCCTAAGGACATTTGATCTTGTCCCTCCAAATTTGTACCAGTTTGTCCTTGACTCGGACTGGACTTTTGTGCAAAATTCAAAGAAAACCCTTGAAAGAGTTTCTGAGAAATTGCACTCACAAGCAGGCGGTGAGCATGTTGCTTGATAACCTTTGACCTGTAGCCTCCAGATCATGTTTTGGTGAAGGAAGACATATGTACAAAGTTTAACGGACAGGTCTACAAGCTTTCTTAAGATATTGAATTTACAAGTAATGGATGATCAGAAAAATCTGCTACCTTGACCTTTGACCCCTTTACCTGCAAAATCCACTTGTGTCATGTTGGAAATTTATGCAAAGTTTGAAGGAAGTCCCTCAAAGCATTTTGGCTCCACAAATTGGCATTTACAAGCAAAAATATTGATCATAAAAAGTAAGGACCTTGACCTCTGACCCATGACCTTGGAAATCCTATGAAGTCATCCCTCAGTAAGGGTAGACAGTGCAAAGTTTGATGAGAATCCCTCTAAGTGTTTATGAAATATTGTGTTCCACAGGAAAGAAATGGTCATTAACCAGGAAACATACTGAAGAGCAGATAGAACTTTCCATCCATTTTCAAATGTAGACCTATGTATAATAATAATAATAATAATAATAATAATAATACATTTAATTTGTATTGCGCTTTACATCTTTGCAATCTCAAAGTGCTACAGGGTAAGATAAAAACAATTTAAAACAATTTATAAAAGAGTCAAAATAAAAAGATTGTTCAAGGAATGGAGAAACCATGGAATTTAGCTAAATGCTTGTATGTATGTATGTAGATCAGACTGCAGGCATTTGTCTGGGATACTTTTAGCTGAAAGAAAGAGCTCACTGTTTTAACTGGACAAGTGGTTGTAACCAGTAAGAAGCCAAGGTCGCCCATGTCAAAATATTGCCATCCTATCTGTAGGTCCTAAATGGTGTGGAGTCCATCCCTGTAAACCCTGATGAGCAGTTAGTGTGTAAGGGTGCACTTCATTTCTACGTCCTGCAGCAGGGTGGGGCGGAGTTATCATGTTTGATTTCCAATGTACTTCTCCTTATGTTGTGTGCATGTTTTCTTGTTTGTGTTGTTGTCTCGACCATTGCGTTCATTCAGTTTGTGTCCCAGCTTGTCCAACTCTCTCACCTTTTCTTTCTCCACAAAGTCGACGTAGGTGGTGCGTTCAATCTCCACCGGCTGACCCTGTCGGTCGTACAGCGCCAAAACAAAATGGAAGAAGTTTGACTTCCTCAGATTGGATGGAGGCTGCTTCTCAAAGTGTGCACGAGCCAACCCCACCCCACTGAAACACACAGAGACAGAGGTAAGCATCAGAACTTTTTAAAGTAACAATCAGAATACTTTGAAAAAAAAAAAAAAAAAAAAAATTCCCTTAAGGAAGTCCCCGTCTGCATGCAGATGCCAAACATTTTTTATGTTCTCTCATGTTTGAGCTGTTTTTGGTCCTTGCCTCTGCTTGCTGGGTGTAATGTTGTCAAAAGTGACCATGTTAACTGGTGACCTCAAGCTCAATCAGTCTAATTGTTGTTACTACAGCAGTTAAAGATGGAAAACGTCCATAACAAATGTCTCTTTAATTTTTTATTATTGCCACTGCCAGCATTTGTTCGTTTCCTTGTTTGTTAGTTTGTGAACAAGGTAACTCAAAAGTTTTCAGCAGATTTTCATGACATGTTCAGAAGATATTGTTCATGGCACAAGGACGAAGTGATTCGATTTTGTCTGAAATGTGGCCTCAGTAGTCCAGGGTTCTAAAATCATCTGTGCCTGTGATGTGGGGGGCTTGGCCTCAATACCCTGCTGTAGGCAGCGTGCTATGTGTATGTGATGGAGGAATAATATAGATACTCTCAAGTATACATACTTGAAATCTGGTTGTTTCGGGAAAGATTATGCTAAACTGCATTTTCCCCAATTATATAAAAATTATTGTTTTGATTTTAACCTTGAATCTTCAATTTTGTTAGATCCAGGTTTATTCCCCTTCATTCCCATAAATTCCTATTTATTCCTTTAAATTCCCATGGAAAGTTTCCAACTTTGAAAATTCCAGAGATTTTGCAACTCTAGTTGTAAATGCCTTGGCAAAGGCATACGCTCTCTGAGCACTTCTAGTTCAAGCTGTATCTGAAGTGTTTGTCTGATCTGTGAATTATCAGGACATTTAATGCTGACTTTCTCTTTATAACAGATGCTGTGTTTCTCTGACTTTGGTGTAACTCTGTCACATTGGATGGTCAACCAACTGAGCCGACAGTGAGTACTGCACTAAAATCTGTCCCTCGTATCTTGTCACTGTAAGACAACTTTACTTCTTCTGTCAAACTATTTAACTCATTGGAGAGTGTCCAACTCATTCAAAGCTCAGTGTTGTCATCTGACCAAAAGCTGCTGCCAGCTAACTTTCTGCTACCCGTTTTGCTCTTCCCACAAAATACATCAGCACTGTGTACAAATAAACAATCAAAGGTCCACAGATGAAGTTCATATAAAGAAATGACTCACATAAGGTGACTGAAGAGCATACATTTAAAATTCCATGAAGTTAAACTCTTGTGAACTCTTTAAACTATTTCTGCATTTACAGCTTTTTTTCTGCTGTTTGAATAACGTGTAACATGTGGTCCTAAATGTGCATTATACAAACAGTTTGCTTGATTGATTGATTGATCAGTTGAAGGGTTTTAAACCTATCAAGTCTCTGCAAAACAACAAATATTTGATCAACATGTTAAAATGACGAAATATATAAAGAAATAAAATGTAAGATTTGTGAGAGAGGAGAGAAAAAAACTGATTTATTCAGATTAAAATATCATGTATGTTTTACTTTTAAACACAGAAAAAACATTGAGCTGATTTATTTCAATCACATCATAAATGTTAATTGAAGGTAAAAACTGGGGTAAAGATTTAGGCAATAAATATTCATTAAAATGTTGCCGTGTTTGGTGCGACGTGACATGAAGCTTCGGGCTTTGACCTTCCCATGAATGAATCATGTTAACAACAACATGTTAACTTCAGGGAATATTAAGAAAAAAATCAAATTCACTTTAAATTCACTCTAACATGTTCATCAATATTCATGGAGACCGAGTCAAACTGCAGCGTTGACCTCAGCTAAGAGAGGAAAAAAAAAGCTGAATGATAATAAAGACCATTCATACTTTCACAAAATCTATGATTTTTTAAAAGCTATGTGGTTAAAATTCTGCAAGATCTGATATTTACAAAGAATTTGCATCTCAGTGTGTTTTATAAATATAAGGCAAAAGTCTCTAACAGCATTAAATTGAAATACTGCAAAGTTTGTACAAATAAACCAGAGATCTTTGATCAATAGAATATTTGAGGTCAAAAATGAAATACAGCAAAGATTGTTTACTTTGAAACATGCTTTTTACAACATGTCTACTATCGTACTGAAAAGATTCTTCATTTTTATGACAAATGTTCTTATAGCATTTTTATCAGAGCAAATAAAATAAAATGTGGTTTATATCTTTTATGTTTCCATGTTCTCCTACCAAGTGAGATATGTGGTAGTTATGATGCTTTCTTCAACATTTTCTTCATTTCTATTTCGGAATAAACCAAAAAACATTTAAACCTGAACTAATAACAAATATTGTATAAGACTGAAATTCTTCAAAAGTTGGAAACGTAAACAAAAATGATTATGACAAGCTATTTATGATTTCGGTTCGTTTTTTCGTTTTGCTGCTCTTTATGAATTTAAAGGTATTTTAAAAAAAGATTTATGTAACATTTGTGCTATAAGCTGAGTTAATTTTTGATATAAGGAAAGCATTTACTTGATGAATAGTTGTGACAATTTAACATCAATAGTTGAAACATAACACAAAATAAAAACTTAAGCATTTGAAAAATCAAGAAAAGCCTCACAAACACTAGACAATTGTAAATTAAAAATAATAAATCAAGGAAAAACACAGTATACATGCCATTCTTTCTTTAAATGATCAATTATTATTTTTATTTGGACATAAACTTTTAATGTGTTAATTCATGATTTTACTTTTGTATCCTAAGCAATGAAGTTTTTATGTATGAAGATGTTTTCATGTGAGGATTTTAATTCCATTATTAAAGTCATAGAGGATTTTTGAGAAGCTGTTTTTCATAATCATGTGTTTGTATTCAATCTCTTCTCGATGCTTTATGCTGATGCTAAAAATAAAAATCTTACTGTTAAAAGTCAATAATGTTATGTTTGCATTTATCATTTAAAATCATAATTACATTTGATTTTCACCTGAAGTTTTTACATTTTACACAAAAACATGTTTCTATTGGTTGGAATCTAAACGTCAATAAAACAAACTGATCAATTATCAGAGAATTTCTAAGGATCCTTAAGGTGGAAACAAAAGGACTTTTTATTTGTTAAATTTCTATTATTTCATGTCCCAGAGGGTCTTAGACCCCTTTATGCGGCTGCTGAAGCCCCTCCAGATTTCATCTCAGCGGCCCTTTTAGAAAAGAAGAACGGTACATTTCCCAGCAAATATGACACAAACTTTAAAATCTTTGAAATATATCTTGACTTAATTTCTCAGTCTTTATTTTGATCAGTAATAACCCTTAATGTCTGTTATTTCTTTCACTGTTCCATCATTTGTAAGTGGTGGAAATAACATTTTATAAAGCAGTGTTAGAGACACATAAAACTCCTGCTTCCTTTATATTTAACTGTAATAATATAAAAATATTGGCATTAAGAGGAACTGCCCAACACACTAGACACCTTTTAAATACAGATCACATCAATCACAACAATTAATAGCTAAATTTTGACAGTCTCTGCACAAGTTGAATACTTCTGCAAAAACAAATATTCCATTTTTTATAACCTTATTAAAAAATTTGAGGTGTAAAACATCACCTTTAATTCTTTTTTTATTATCATTATTGTACAGTAAGTGCCATAACCTTTGGTTAGCAGGTTAAAAAAAAACGAGAGAGAAGAAAGAAAACGTAAAAAAAACAATGAAAAAAAGATGGGCTTGACAAGCGACCATCCGAATATAACAAGTGCCAGAAAATAACCAAACAGACTTTCATGGTTAAATCAAAACATGCAAAATAAAATGCTGAGTTTGAGTTATTATGAAAAATATTGTGACACGAAAAATATATGCAATTAGTGAAAGATATAATTATAGCTGAGGACAATTATATTTATGGTTGCTTGATTCAACTAAGAAATTCATTCTCTGTTGCTCACGGGATTTTGGTGTAGTTTCTAATACAACTCAGTAAATTGTTTCAATATGATGGAAAATTGTTCGAAAGTCCTCATGAAACAGGCTGGATTAAGATTTTTGGTCAACCTTAAGTTTTAATGGAGGACATATGAATATATTTGAAGTACATTTAAAGGAAAATAAGAGCAGCAAGGTAATTGTTTGTAATAAAAGTCCCACATGCATGTATATATCTTTGTTATTTTAAAGTAAAATGATTTGTTCAGAAAAATTATTGAAAAGTTCAGGAAACTCCTTCATGATCTTCTTAGGAGCCGAACACTTCCAAAGGTCTGAGCGTAAAATCAGCCGTTACATGTCAAAGAAGGTTTCCCGTTAAGATTAAAACAACAATGTGTTAAGATTAGAAAAAGCAATTAATTTAAAATAATCAAAACATTAATGTGATTGATGATACTGCATCCTTTAAAATATCATGTCGCAGTTGTATATTTGTGCTCTGTTGAAAATGTTATTTCTGGTTTTCTTTGGATGGTAAATGATCAGTAGAGGAAGCTTCAGCCTTTTCCTTTTTCAGTTAATGACTGACTGATTGGACTAAAATCATCTTCTTCTGAGTTCTTTTAAGATTTATATAATTAAAATGAAATTTCATTCATTTATTTATTCATTCATAAAGTGGAGAGAAATAATTTCTGTGATACACAAGAGTATGAATTAGTCGAAATATGAGTATTGCATATTTTAACACTAATAGAAGATTTAAAATATTTTGTTAATTATATTCAGCCCCCAGCTCAAAGCCCTGTCTGGTTTTATATTATAGCAATAGAAAATTAGATTTAAAGTTCCAATATTAAATGCTTTATTGGCATTAAAGGTAACAGCTACTGTTGTCAAAGCAAAATAATCCATAATGTACAAAAATGTCAAATTTATTATAGATAAACATTACTTTATCATAATACACATATGTAGTTACATTATGAGTTAAATAATCTTTTCACACTATGTTTTTGATGGGTTTTCAAGGTGTAAATATTCATTCTGATTCTGTGGATCATAAATAATCTGTCATCTCTGCTCAAATGTATTGACTAAAATTCTGAGAGGGCTTTTTCTAAAACATCCAACATCTTCTTTAACTTCTGTTAAACCCTGAGATAAATCCTCCTGAACAAAGTCTTTGACCTTCAGCGCAAAGAAACACATTTCAGATAATCCATAAAAAGAATAAATATGATTTTGTTAGGGTTGAAATCTTTATTTCAGCAGCAGAAGCTTGAAAATATGACTTTATAAAAATGTTTTGTGGAGTGAGAAACAGAATCTAAACTTCCATCCATCTTTGAAATTCTGGCCTGGGGTCATGCTGTGATTTTTATTTTTCACCTTCAGCAGCACTGTGATAAAATAAGGGAGAGAAATGGTGAGAATAAATGATTCTGAAGGTTTGATTTGACTGTTTAAACGTCTGCAGCCAAAGATTTGAACTTCTGTATTAAAAAAATATTTTTCTGAATCAGCTTGAGGCTTCATCCCACCGAAAAATGCCCTGTGTTTCCTCCTTTGGTCTCACTTTACACTCAACATTTACAACCAAACATCATCTTAAGGAATGTGAAAAAGTATTATTCCAAATCAAACTGAGAAATACATCTTTTAATGTAAAGACGTTACTTAGAATGTTTTAATCATCCCTCTTTAAGAATGAACAAAAGAACATTTTCATTTAAGACTTTTTTTCTGTTAACTAATATCATAACAAACAACACTTTATTATTATCAACATGAGCTGTGGACCGAATGAAATGACAAAAATATTGTATTACAAATAGTTAAAAAAATCATTGAAGTTTAAATGCAAAATATGACAATTTTAAGCACAAATATTGTCGTCAAAAAATCTCTCTGATAGCAGAAGAGATTTTTTTTCTGCAAAGCTCCAATAATAGCTTCAATAAATCTGGAGCCGTCTTCATCTGATCTAAGCGCGCTGTCTCTGAGCGGCTGTCACTCCATGGGGACTACAGCTCCCAGAATCCCTCTGGGGCAGTGGTGAGTTTACCTTTGAGCGGCGGTGTTGGCATCCACCACGCCGGCTGAGTGCATCCAGGAGCGAACAGCCAGCGGCTCCTCCTTCATGCTGGCTGTGGCCCCGCGGGGCAGCTGGTCCTGGATCCCGAACATCTCTGGGGCCCCAACGCTCCGACACGACCACAACGACAAAACGGCAAAAGGAGGAGAAAAACTCAGGAAGTAGAAAAATTCAAGACAGAGAAAAAGTCCAGCAGGAAAAAGGAGGCAGCTTTACAGCTTGAGCTTCTTCACCGACATGAACAACCCACGAAGTCCCGAACCAGCCGGGAGGACAGAGCGAGCGAGGAGGACAATGGGAAAAAAAAGGAAGAAGAAAAAGAAAGATAAGTGCAGCGGGAAGAAGAGAAAACAAGAGTTTATTTAACTGCACAACTTTCTGTCACTTTTATAAATTTAATTGAACTTTTACTCTGATTGAATGACTGACAGACTTCCTGTTTTTAGATTTATTTTTTCAGGATTTTAGGAGTTTTAAAAACTTCTCCTTCTTTGCCGTCATGTTTGAACCTGGCTTGAAGAAAGGAGGAGGAGGAGAGAAAAAAGAAAAATAAAATCCTCAGAGGATGAAGAACGAAGGGGAAGAAGAGAACCGGGTCCGGACGGCGAATCGAGCGCGAGCAAAGTGTCTTTTTTCTTTTCCCCAAAGAGAGGAAGAGGCGGAGGAGGCCGTGATGGAGGGATGAGAAGCAGAAGAGAAACTCTCAGCCCTGCGGCCCCACAGGACTGGACGCCAAAACCCAAAAACCCCACGGGTCTTCCTCTGAGCCGCTGACGACATTGTGGGAGGGGTGGGGCCTGACCATATAAGGAGAGGAGAGGTGAGAGAGTTAGAGGGTGTGAGGAGAGAAAGGAAGACAGAGAGGGAGAAGTAGAGAGAGGGAGAGATGAGGATGGAGAGAGGGAGGAGGAGGAGGCGGGGGCTTGAACCAACCAACCAGGGAAGGAGAGAGAGAGAGAGAGCGTGCCCTTGTACAGTCATTAACTCTCCCTCTCTCTCTCTCTTATATACTGGTTTCACTGGTCCCATCTCTCTCTGCGGCTGGTTTACTGTAATGCTGCCTTTGTTTCAAATTTAAATCCAAAATGTCTAAGTTTGGGACGAGGACATCCTGTCTGTGCATCATCCGCATAGAGGTTTGTAGAAGCTGATGACCCATGTTAGTAAAGAACAGTAGGCCGAGTATAGATCCCTGGGGAATGCCAGAGTTAACAGTGTTTGTATTTACCCATACGGACATGTTTGAGAATCTTACATACAAACAGCCATCATCACAAGATGAACATAACATGCCCTGAAGAATGTCCAACCTTGGGATACATATTTTTCAGTTTAGAAGAAAGCAAACTAAATTTTAATTGGTGTTTAGCTTGATTTATGTTTGTCTGTGTTTGCTTGGTGTGAGTATACAGTAGTGTATCATCAGCATAGATATTTATTCAAGCTCATGCACCATGTTGATGATAAAAAGCAGTGGGGCAAGTGCTGGACCCAGGGTAACACCAAAGTCATGCATGACTTGTGTTCCCATTTGGACATGTTTTGTCTTTTCATATAGAAACAACCAACAACAACAACAAAACATCTTTTCCTTTGAAAAACATCTGACTTTGTGACAAATATGCTTCAGTTTGGGTGAGAACACCCTGATTTATGATAAGTTGGTGTGTAGTTCAGTTATGTATGTGTGTGTTTGTTTGGAGTTAGTACACAGAAGTGTGTCATCAGCATACATGTCAATACAAGCATATTCACATAAAGTAGTTGGACGAGAACTGAACCCTGGGGACCATCAAAGTTAAATTTGTTCATATGTATTTTTTTAATTATCTGGATCAGTGTGCCTCAAAAATTTACCTCTCTGAACATGTGTGTGACCAATTTTGTCCAGGACAAATATATGAGTTTCGTTTTTGTTGTTTGTATTTTTAAGATAGGATGATAGAATTTAAATTATATTTCATGTCTGAACATAAAAAGGGCACATAAATAATGTTTTTTTTTGTTTTAAAACATTAATAACACACTGGAATAAGTATCCAAATGCCTGGATGTATTTAGAAAAATTGTAATTTTGCCCTTTGAGTGACTTTGTGGGTGGTGGGTGGTGCAGGGGTGGCACAACAAAATATTTATATCTTCTAGTGGTGTGTACAACAGAAAGTAACAGAAACACTAATCTAGATGTTTGATCATATTACATACAAACAGGCAACAAAAAAGAGCATTAAGTCATCTTTAAAATGTGTAATTTTGGATTGAATATGTATGGAAAAGGATGTGTTGATTTTCATGTTGGTTTGTAGCTAAATTAATAACACAGTGTGTATGTGTGTTTGTAAAAGGATTACACAATGTATTACAAGTGTACAGGATTATGCAAGCTAATGAATCATGTTTTTGATTTAAGAAAAAAAAACAGTGGGCAGAGCTCTGAACCCTGGAGAACACCAAAGTAAACAACATGCACATTTCCCTAAATAAAATTTGTAGTTGGATCTTCAACCAATATCACAAACTAATAATGTCATGTTTTCAGTAATATCTCAAATTGGAAAAATGTGCTCCTATTTGGGCAACTGACAACCTGAACCCTGGGGAACATCAAAGCATGTTGTTCAATGGTCTTATGTAGATATAACCAATAGCACACACATGTCAAATTAAACACCACATTCTCTCAAAAATGTCAGACTTTTGGAAAGATATGTCCTGTCTTAGGCAAGGACATCCTGATTTATGATTGGTTGGTTTGTAGCTTTAAAAATTGCAAAGTGTGTATGTGTGTGTCTGTGTCAGGATGAAGCAGCAAATCATCAGCGTACAAGTTTATAAGTTTATGAATCTTAGTGATGTTGAAAAGCAATGGACTAAGTACTAAATCCTGGGGAACACCGAAGTAACCAACGTGCATATTTTCTCATTTAGACATGTTGTTTGATGGTCTGGCTTGAAAACAACCAACATCACAAATTGAACACCATGTCCTCTGAAAAATGTTCTTAATTGAGATAAACATGCTCGAATTTTGTCTGGTACATTCTGATTTATGGTTGGTGTGTAGCTTGTTAAAATGTAGTTATATATTAGGATAAAGCAGTGTATCGTCAGCGTAAAGCTTTCAGATGATCTTGTGAACTATTTTCCCAAGACCAGCAAACAAGGCCCATTTTCCTACTTTCACAATTTTTGTGCAGCTTTGGGGATCAAATGAGTCCCCGCTGAGAGAACACATCGGTTTTACTAGAAACAGAAGATGTTAAGAATTGTATTTATTCTCGCTGATGGCTACCCTGTGCTTGTGCACACTTTGTTCACATCTCAAGCATTGCTGCAGTTTCGTTAGCTTGAGGAGTGCCTGTCAGTATTTCAACCAACAAGCTGCTGTATCAGAATGTATACTTGCATCAAGTGTGCTCAGGCATGGAACAATGTTACTGATGTGAAAGCAGACCAGTGGTTGTGAGAGGAGGGACTTTGGGTGTCAAGTGTGCCTGGATCTCTGCCGTAGTCCTTAATGTGAAACAACCCGGAGAGAGACACATTAACATCTTATAAACTGTTAAACCTTAAATCAGTGCAGAAGTTTTTAAGATTTTTGGGCATTCTTTCTTTAAAAAGGCTTCATTTTACTCTGTGTCTGTGAACATGAATGATTCAAAGACAAAAACCAATGAACCTGAAGACGATGTGACGCTGATCTCTTTGGTTTCACAAGGCAAAGATTTCATTCTAAAGATGTTCTGACCAACAGACAGAAAGAGAGGCAGGCTTTCAAAATAAAAGCTTTCGTGTCTGTCTTCAGGGGGTAAAAGGCCTCCGAGGCTCCGAGGGGTGGACCGAGTCCTGACCAAAGAGGAGAAAAACGACAAGAGGAAGAAGAAAAAGATAGAGGAGAGGAGGAGATATGGAGGGAGAGGAACGATCCGATCCAACAGAAAGAAGAAAAATTAGAGACGGAAGAAAAAAAAATGTCAACCGAAACAGAAAAATATTCAGAGAGCACTCAAGGGAGAGGAGGAAAGAAGGAAAAGAGAGGAAGAAGGGGAAAAGAAAAGCAATGAAGATATTTTTCCTTTTTTAAAATATGGCATTGAAAAAGAAAAGCGAAAGAAGCGATGAGTGAGGAAGAAAAGACAAGAGAAAGAAAACAGAGATGGAGGCAATTAGTCAATGACGAAATAAGAAAGAGAAGAAAAAGTGGAGAAAAAGAGCAGATGATGTGGTGAGTTTTTAATTATTTTATTTCAAAATTACCTTTTTAATCTGACTGCATTTTTATACTAATAAGATGTTTTTATGGATTCTGTCTGGAGGTTTTAGTATTTGATATAAAGAGGATAATTCAGTTTAAACGGACGAATAACTGAGCAGCGCGGTGGATGAAGGGGGAGGTGGGGGGCAGCGAGGAGGGGGAGAAGGGGAAGGAGGACTGGAGAGAGGGAGGGGAGGAGGGTGAGGAGGAGATGGCAATCTGGTTTCCAAATGAGGCTTCGTTCTTTTGGGACAAATCCCCGACCTGCAGGAGGGGGTGCGGGGATGGGGGGCACCAGCGCAACCTGCTCCTCCCCCACCTCCACCCCCTCCATCCCCTCCTCCCTGTTCTCCCTCTGCACCTCTCCTCTCCCTCCCACTTCTTTTACTCCTTTCTTATTCCTCTTCTCCTCGATAATATTTCCATGAGTG
>JBAMNC010001645.1:0-152500 GCA_037902135.1 Cetoscarus ocellatus | reverse complement strand
AGTTTCCAATGACAGCAACAGATCAGGAAGTGTCACTTACTGGACGTTAAATACTTTTACAGCCCACAAACATGGCAGAGAACATAGATACTTCTTTGCAAACTTCACAGCAAGACCTTAAGAATTTTATCGTCTTTTGTGCGAATAAGAATTCAAACCAGTACAGCATGATGATCATTGAAAAACCTTCATGTTCAGCTTCTTTATACAGCACAGCATATTTAAGTCAAATGATACACTGCTGAAGATTTAGACATTACAAAACCGAATACACAGACATCTAACTACTGCTAATGTGTACAAAAAGTTAGTATGTGCAGATAATATATTGTTTTATATGCAAACCAAACTTTTGCTCTGTATGAAGACAATGCATTGCCTTACATGCACTTTGTCAGATGATACATTATATGATATACCGACGATCCACTGCTTTATAGACAGATGATAGATTTCCCTATATGTAGACAATGCTTGATTTATATAAAGGGAAAATATTCTCTACACTAAAATGATACATTACTTCATGTAAATATAGTCCATGTTTTTTCTTATTTGCAGATGATACGAAGCTTTATATGAAGTTAAAACAGTGCTTTTTAAGCAGGTAATGTGTTGGTTTTATGCAAACGATGCATTGCTTTTTAATAAAGAAGATTCCTTTTTCATGCTGATGATACATTGCTTTAAAGCTTTCTGTACATCTCCTCACACACAGACCACACACAGCTTCATGTGTTGTTTACAGAGAACAGGACTGTATATGCATGCACTTCTTTTTACTTTCATTGAAATCAGAAAAATAGTAAACGCTTTGTTGACTCGTTGTGACATGAAATTTATAAAACAGAAAATTATGTTCAGGTTTTGACAGCAACTACAGCGTAGCTTCTTTCAAACTCCAGATCAGGGTTGACTTATCCTTCTGTGCATCTCTTCTCTCTTATCCACTCAGATTTAAAACTATCATGAATCATGATTTCCTGTAAAAGTTTTCCAATCAAAACCTCCTTTGACTGAGAGCAGATTTAACCTTTTTAAATCAAGTCTAAAGTTTAGATACTTTGTTCATCACATTTTTATTCCTCCTCATTTTTATCTTTGATTTTACTTTTCCAAGATTTACACCTCCAACACCATTTTTTTCTTTCCTTATTTCTTCCTCTTCTTTCAGACTTTATTCTAATCATGCTTCATGATTCATTTTATGATCTCAAACACACTTCAGTGGATTATTCATCCCTCTGACTTTTATTAACCAGTGAAAACTTATTCAACACCTGTCAGCAGTAAGAAATCTTTACAGCTCGTTCACATTCAGCCTGAAAAACATGCAGGGGTATAAAACTGTTTGAAGATGTCATTATTTTTCATTTCTGTTTTATCTCAACTTTTGCTTGAAATTACAGTAAAATATCTGGTTTTGATGGTGATTAGACAGTTAAGTTTCAGTTTTGTTGAAGCTCTGCTTTCGTTAATCAGTTTTCACCATTGGAGCTGTTAGTGGCTGTTAATGGCTTAAAGACAGACCTCGATGAACGTGATTGATTGATTGATTGTTTGATTGATTTATGATCTTTATGTCAAACACGTTGCTCAAACAAAATCAACTGAAAAATGAAGGTAAAAATAAAAAACAACTCATATAAACTGTAGTACATGTGTGTTTAAATATGAAGATAGGAAGTCACAACCTCTGCAGCCAGCAAGGTCAAACAATTCATCAATCAAAGCTGTGATTAATTTTCCCAACACTCAAAGCAACAGGACATGATGGATTCTCCTAATACCAAGTCTGCAGTCAGGCAGATGCATCTCTGAAAGCTTCCAGCTGAAGCAATTGAGCTTGGTCTGCAGAGACACTGACCAACCAGCATCCTCTGAGGAGAAAGAGGCCGGAGCTACGAGCTGCACAGCTGCTGGTACAAAAATTAGCATAAATGCTGCCTGCTGTGGTGGCAGTTTTGTCAAACCTGGACAACTTTTCTTCTTTACATGACAGAGAAAGAACAAAACTTCTCAATAGAAAAGAAAAATATATTTTTGCTCCTTTCCTGCCAGGTTTCAGACAAAGTTTAAAGGTCCCATCACCAGCAAAATCAATTTTCTTTGCTTTTCATGTTGTTAGAAGAGGCTCGGTGATCTGAAGATCATGACGCTTTTTTACTAAACTCTCAGTTCACAGAGAAATGCACCATGACTCTTTATATAAAACAGCCCTTAAAATATTTTTGCGTCCTGTGGTTTATTATACAACAGCTGTACAGCCTCCATCTTCGTGTGTTTTCTTCTCATCACAGGCAGACAACATAACTGTTTCTGTTTAATTGCAAATGTTCCTCATAAAGTTTTGACATGTATTTTTTTAAGTGATCTGAGTTTTAGTTTCACATGTTCAGGATGCAGAAAATCAGGGAGTTAAAAATATTATGTTGACGTTCATTTTATTTTACATCGTTGCAATTTTATCAACCCTTTATATAAAGAATATATCTTCTATTGTTAAATAAATCCTCACAGCTCACATGAACTCTGATTTTATTTTTTTATGAACAAGCCATAGTTAGAGGCCCACTTACTGTCCAAGCTGAATTTTTGGACTATGTCAAGTGGTAATTAATTTAATTGCTTTAAAACGTCGACCTTTTCTGCTGCTCCACCCTTCACTTTTGAAACATTTTGGCTTCGGCTGGTTTGAGGCTGCACTGTGTGTTATGTCACAACTAAAAGTTCTTAATGAGAGTCAGGAAAGTGATTCTCACAATGAAATCATCATCAGTTTAGACTTATTTGCTACCAGTACTAAAAAGGGGACAATTGTATTTATTTGAAATAAATGACTTATATTCTGGATTTGTGAGGGCTCAGATGTTTGCATTCAATCCAAACTGCTGGTTAACCAGGTTTATGCCTCTGTTTTAATTGTATGTGCTTTTATTCTTTTACTTCACATTTATTTTACTTTATTTCAGCTTCTTATTAAGCCCTTCCCGGTCACTTTTTTCCCCCATTTCCCTCTCAATTATTTTGTTTTACATGTTTTTTTAATCTCTCAACATTCCTCTGATTTATTTTGACATATTTATGATTGAAAAACCTGTTCTTGCCTGAATTTAATGTGTTTCTGACTATTTAAATGTATTTGTGATTTATTTTAATACGCCCCAAATATATATATATATATATATATATATATATATATATATATATATATATATATATATATATATATATATATATATATATATATGTATATATATATATATTATATATATATATATATATATATATATATATATATATATATATATATATATTTATACATATATATACATATATATATTTTAAATGTTCCTTATCGTCAGAATGTGTCTGATTCTATTTAACATGTTTCTGGTTTACTTAAACCTTTTACGTGTTGATTTTTGAAGTGTTTTTGATGTAAACCAGTTTCTGATTTATTCTAATGTGTTTCAGGTTCATGTGGCCGTGTCTGTTGTCGTGTTGTGAGGAGAAAAGAGAGGAGAAAGAGTGAAACAGAAAATAAAATGAAAGGAAACAAAGCGGTCGACCTTCAGCTGCAAACAGAAAAACACTTTTACATTCAGTGTGTGTGTGTGTGGATGTGTGTGTCGGGGGGTGTGTGTGTGCGTGTGTGAGTGTGTAGCAGAGGGATTTCCAGTCGTCCCAGTTAAGGGAATTCCCCCTGTCCCAGCAGAGAGACGGGCAAGCAAGGGAAGAGCGACACCAAGAGGAGAGAGAGTGTTTAATGAAAAATAGGAGTTTGTATCATAAGTGATTCTTTGATTCATTTTAAAATCAGAAAAAAGTCTTTGTTATTCTGATGTAAAGAAAAGGAGAGAAATCAAATAAACTTCAGATGGTTTTCTTAAATTCCCCTTCACTTGAATTTTTCTTTCAGACTGTGACTTAAAATTAATATTTTCTGTATTGAACAATTTCTGTTTTTTTTTTTGTTTTATATGTAAATTTCACTTTCAGTCCTTTTATGTAATAGAAGATTTTAAAGGTTTGTTGCAGTTTTTATTTGCCCCATTATCTTTATTTTCTAAATTACATATTTAAACGCCATTTTACTCGTTTTGTGTGTTTGTTAAAGTGTATTTGTATTGTTTCAGTTTAATTCTTTTCATTTGTGATAACTTCTGCGCCAGGACAGGTCCTCTTCATTTTCATTTAATTCCAAATTATCCTGTACTGTATCATGTAATTTCTTCAATTCTATTCATTTCAGCTTATTTGTGCAATGGAATACAATTATAAAATATCACTTTTCTTGAATCATTTTTTGTGAGAATACTATTCCTTGAGCCCAAATTAATATTTCTTTAAAAAAAACATAGGAGAATGTTTTGTGAAAATGATTTTTTTTGTCTCTGTATTTCTATTAAAAGATATTTTTTTAATTTGATGGGGCATTTTGTTTTTATGTGTTTGTTTCCTACCACGCACAGAGAAATCCCTCACTCAGGGGTTCCCAATTTTTTTCTGCTTTGGGTTCAAAATGATAATTTTGCTCTTTTAACAGGACCCAAGCTTCCAAAAAAGCATCATATCAGGCCATAACATCTTCACATTTAATGTAGAAAAATATATATTTGCTTTGATTGTTTTGCTATTGTGTTTTTTTAAATTGGACAAACTATCTTATTCAGTTACAAAACATCCATCCACCATTATCTATACCACTTATCCCTTCTGGGGTCGCGGTGGGGCTGGAGCCTGTCCCAGCTGTCATTGGGCTCTGAGGCACGTGCACTACCTGCTGCCCCACTGTGCTGCCAGTTACCAAACAGACGACTTTTAATGTTGTAATCAGGATCTATAATCCATTTCTGAACATTGTATCTCATGGTTAGTCTCTTTTATATGAAGAACATGAAGAAAAACAGAATACAATGATCCTCTTTGACGTATGTTTGAATGAATAAACTGCGAAGTCAAGATAACTATTGTTCAAACTGATAAACTTTATTGAGTTTTTGCAGATATTTACTGATTTTGTAATGCCTGTAACATGTTAAAAAAATGTGACAGGGGCAACAAAGGTCAAGGAAAGTTGAGGGATGCTCAGAAATCACCTGTTTGTAACATACCCCAGGTTAACTGGCGACAGATGAGTGTCATGTTAGACAATAAAAGGAGCATCTCTGGATGATTCAAAGATGAGGTGAGATTCACCACTTTGTGAACAACCGCATGAGCAAATGGTCCAAAAGTTTTAAAACGTTTCTAAATGTTCAATTGCAAAGAATTGAGGGATTTCATCATGTACAGTCCATAATATCAGAAGATTGAGAGAATGAAGTGAATATCTGCACATAAGCAGCATAAACCAACACTGAATGCCCATGACCTTCAATACTTAAGGTGGCACAGCATTGAAAACTGTCATTATTCTGCTAAGGATATCACTATATGGGCTCAGGAACACTTGAGAAAACAGTTACCAGTTTAAACTGTTTGTCACTGCATCTACAAGTGCAAGTTAAAACTACCATGCAAAGTAAATCCATGTCAACAACACTTAGAGACCCCGCTGGCTGCTCTGGGCCTGAAATCATCTGAGATGGACTGACACAAACTGGTAAAGTGTGCTGTGGTCTGACAAGTTCACATTGCAAATTCTGTTTGGAAATCATGGACGTTGTGTCCTTCGGCTTAAAGAGGATAAAGACCATCTAGATGAAATAAAGAGCTGAATTTCAAGTTCAAAAGTCAGTATCTGTGGTGATATGAGGGTGTGTTAGTGCCCATGGCATGGGTAACTTGCACATCTGTAAAGGCACCATTAATGCTGAAAGCTACAAACAAGTTTTGGAGCAACACATGCTGCCATCCAAGCCAAGTTTTTTTTTAGGGACGTCCCTTCTTATTTTAGCAAGACAATGTTAAGCCACATTCTGCACATTACAACAGCGCAGCTTAATGGTAAATCAAAGTTTGTGTTAATGTCAAAGGAAATCTAACCTGCAAATTGCTCTTAAACATTCATGCGTTTCAAAAAAATCTTCATTCTCATGCAGATTTAAAGCTTTTAAGAAGACGGCTCTTGTGATACATGTTACTCAAACATAAAAAAGATTCTTACTGTTTTGTTTTCCATATGTTTGAGCATGACTCAATAATAAGTTATACTTGCATGTTAAATGTGGAGTTCATCAGGGGTCAACGTTAGGACCAAAATTGTTTTACTTTATACTAAACAACTTTTGTGAGAAATAAATGTTGTAAACTTATTTTATTTGCAAATAGATTTACAAATAACTTTTGAAAACATCAATAGAAAGAGTTTATGTCAATAAGCTCCTCTGTGTGAGAACAGACTGCAAAAGATGATTGAAATCTAAAGAAGGACATATCTTAGCAAAATTATTGAGAAATACTGCACTTCTTGAAAAACAAGACACGTGGAATTTTAAAGCCTTTCATACTTTGTATTGTTCACTGATTTTGTCTGATATACTGTGTTGAGGTCTAGAGTAACACCTGGAAATCATCCTGCAGCTGTGGAACAAGTTACAAAGATGTTATACAACTGTTATTTTTCCCTCAGTCTGGTCTGACATCCTAACAGACCACAAACTTTGGATTCTTACTCCGGCCTGACCTAAAAGTTTGGCCTGTCAGTCTGGTCAGACAAAAATTTGGGGTCCTCGATTTGTCAGGACAAATCCCTTCAGACCACACTCTTTGGGCCTATTGTCTGGTCTGACTGAATGGTTTGGCCCTTAATCTGGTCTGACATAATTTTCTAGCCCTGGTTCTGGTCTCACAGAAGGTGTTGTCCCTTATTCTGGTCTTGCAGAAAGTTGGGGTTTTCAGTCTTGTCTGAAGAAAATGTTAAGGCCCTTGCTCTAGTTTGATGGGATGTTTGGGCCCTCAATTTTTTCAACATTTGATTTTTGGGCCCTCATGTTGGTCTGACTGGATGTTTGGGCAATTAGTCTTGTCTAAAGGGTTATTTGGGCCCTCATTGTTCTTTGGCCTTTGGTCAGAAGTAAAGGGACATTTTGGCCCTCGGTCTGCACAGAGTGACAGACAGAATGGTTCCTCATTTTAGCATGACAGAATTTTTAGACCCTGTTTGTTCTGGCAGGACATTTTTGCCCTCTGTCTTGTCTGGCGGTCGGGTGTGATGGAGCATTTTTGGTCTTTCTTTTTTCTCACAAAATTTTAGGGCCCAGATCTGGTCTTTTGGGATGTTATGACTGGGCGCTGGGCCCTCTCTCTGGTGGGATGTTTGTGTCTTTTGTCTGCTATGACTGGTAGTTTGGGCCCTCAGTCCGGTCTTACAGGGTGTTAACAGGCCCTTGGTTTAGTCTTTTAGGCAGATCTCTTTCCAATATTCCCCGTAGATTTCTTGTTTGATGATCAGAGTTGATTAAAATCATTTCAGCATTTTAATTTTTGTTAATTGAAGCTGACGTGTCTTTAATTAATTAACAAGGAGGTTAATTAATTCAGCTTTGTCTCCAGATGTCCACAGCTGCCGTGTCCTCTGAATTTAACCCCATCATGTCTCCTCTCTATAACTTCATCTCTGAATCAGGATGCACCCATTTCACTGTGATGGTGAAAAAGGCTGAAAAGAAGTAATTAGATGATGCAGTGACCCATTTTACGCTTGGAAACATGATTATCACAGAGAAAACTTTGTGTCCTTTAGGATGGACAGAGGTTAAACATTGATCTTATTTTCAGATAATTAAAACTTTGTCTATATTTTCCTATCACCAATTTTTAAGACACAAAAGGAGGGACATTATTTACAGATCATATCAGTGTTGATTAGGACATACATCAGTAAAAAACAAGCAGCTTTAATTATAACCTAAAGATTGTGTTACTTCAGAAGAGAAATAATAAAACAAAGTTTGATTTAGACATTCAAGTAAAGAAGAGGGAAAAGTAAAAACATTTAAGCATGTATTCTCCCACCATAGATTATTAACATTTACTTTTTCAGCTTTTAAATTTATACATATTTCAATAACTTTTCTTAGATTAATTCTAATTTATTAGTCTTCAATGATCTTTTTCATTTTGAAAGGTATATTGTACATTGTTCACAAAATATTAATTTTAATGAAAACATTCATTCTTGTATACCCTTGCTGTGAGGCCTAACCTCTAATCTCTAAAGTTGCAGCTTTTCGGGACTTGAATAAAAAGTTTTACTACAGGATGAAAAATGATTGTCAAAGTTGAAAAGCACTTTTGTCCTTTTAATTGGTTTAAAATTCATAAAACCTACCCATCAATGTGGATAGTGAGCAATAGCACTGTTTCTTCAGTAAAAAAAATAAATAAATAAAGAATGACTTCCTGATATATAATTCTCTGTAAAGATGAAGACATGAGTAAAAGGTTTAATTACCAGTGTAGTTTTTAAAAGTCCTTTTTAAAGTATTTACATATTTCCCCATACAAGATATTAGTTTACAATAAATAACAAATTGATAAATAATACAAAAAATATATATAAATATGTACATAAATTGGTGAATGTATAAAGAAATGTTATCAATAGATTAATTGGAACATAACTAAATAACTGGATACATTTTCCCCATCTTTCTCTTCTCTCTGCAGTGTTTGATGTGTTGAGTTGTGGCGCCCCCTGTTGGTGCAAAGGGGCTCACTGTAAGTAATACAAGAGTTTGATCATCTCATCAAGCATTAATCAAACTAAATAACATAAACCCAAATAAAAAGCTAAAATCTGACACAGAGAGTGTTCTAGTGTGACCAAACTTCATAGATTAAAAAAAATACATTTTTGTACTTCATTACACATTAATAAATAAAAAAGTATGCTTTGAAATTAAGACATTTGTTTGTTTCCATTCTCCATCCACGTGTTTCATCACTGCCTGAGTCATAGCTTTTGGTTTTCCCTAATGTGTAAACTTTTCCTGAGACCTGAGTACTGACAGTGGGGAAGAGCAAAGTGTTTGATAGTGTTTGTCGCCTCCTGGTGGACACAGTAAGGATTATATACACACTTTGAACTGATACACCTGAGGGTTTACCTGTCTGTAAATCACCTGATTATCTGTGGCAAGTGTTTTTTTAATCAAGTGTATGCACTGACATGAGGAGACGGGTCTAAATTATATCTCTGCAGGACACCATCTGAGCAGGAACCAGAGGGTAGAACATACATATTACTATTAAATGCACTGCCAGCCTCTGAGTTACAATTGATGGTGGCACCTCCAGATCCTGGCCCCACTATTCAAGAATGCTAACAAGCTATTAGCTGAATACTATCCACTGGTGTTAAAATGATGTTCTTTGCCTTTTAAACAGCAGGATTATTGATCAACATATGATGCATAAATATGTCCATAGTTTTATATACTTTCATCCTGCAAGGCATGTAGGGAAATAATTCTCGACTATCACCATATGTAAACATCATTGCAGTGACATTATGGCGGGAACAGTGTCTTTCTTTGGTCATTTAAGAATGGACAGGGTTCTGTGATAGGTCTAAAGTCTTATAAACTGTGAGTTAACTCTAATTTCTCATTTTTCATTCAGTTGTCAGGTGACAAAACAATCATTTCAAGAAAGGAAAAATTTAAAAGACAGTACTGCAGCTCTACATTACGACAGAGGATTGGCAGTACGTTTAAAAAAAATTAAAGTTACGAGAATAAAGTCATAAAGTTATGAGAATTAAGTCGAAGAGTTATAAAAATAATCTCATAATGTTACGAGAATAAAGTCATTAAGAAGGCTATTTGTCAAAACTTTAGATCAATATAAACATACCTTAATCAAGAAGACGCTCGTTTCATCCTCTTTACATAGGTAGATGGCTGCTCTTCTGGTACAGCCTTTCAGAATGAAGTTTGTTTTCTAGCTTAATTTAAATAGATTTGTTACTTTATTCTCGTAACTTTATTAGATTATGCTCATAACTTTTCGACTTTATTCCCGTAACTTTATAAGATTATTCTTATAACTTTTCAACTTTATTCTCATAGCTTTATGAGATTATTCTCGTAAATTTAGGACTTTATTCTCATAACTTTGTGACTTTATTTTTGTAACTTTACTTTTTTTTTTTACATGACCCTAATCCTCCGTCAGAATATTACTTCTTTAAATAACATTACTGCTGCAAAACAATGACAGAAATGTACAGCTGATAATTTTAGGGGTCAGTGGTCAAGGTCAGAGAAACTTGTAGTCATTTTTTCAACTTTACAATGGGTCCCCTGCATCTCAGTGGGCCCATCTGTGAAACTCCTGAAGTTTGCGGATGACACAACTGTGATCGGACTTATCCGGGACGGGGACGAGTCTGCATACAAACAGGACGTAGAACAGCTGGTCCTCTGGTGTGGTCAGAACCACCTGGAGCTAAACCCGCTCAAGACTGTGGAGATGACAGTGGACTTCAGGAGGCCCCCCACTCTCCCCCCACTTATCATCAAGGACAGCACTGTGTCTACTGTGGACACATTCAGATTTCTGGGATCCACAGTCTCACAGGACCTGAAGTGGACCCTCACATAGACACCATCCGTTAAAAGGCACAGCAGAGGCTGTACTTCTGCGACAGCTTAGGAAGTTTGGCCCACCCCAGGAGCTGCTGGTCATCTTCTATACGGCTCATCCAGTCTGTCCTCTGCACGTCTGTCACGGTCTGGTTTGGATCTACAACCAGGCAGGACAGACATAGACTGCAGAGGACAATCAGGTCTGCAGAGAAAATCATCGGGACCAAACTGCCCTCCATCCAGGACTTATCAGATTTTCTCTAACTTTTGCACATATGTCCACCTTGACTTAAAAGATAACTGGTAAGATTATGGAGGGACATGGTAAATGTTTTTGGACGTCATGATCACTCCTTGCAGGTGAACTTGACGTGTAGAGAATTCTTTGAAGGGATCTCTGTCACACTTTGTCCTCTTCGATGAACTGATTATATTTGAGAGTGAAAAGGTCATAGGCCAAGTTTCACTTTCAATTTCACTCTTTGACCGTGCATGCCTTGCAGAGTCATAAAAACATCCCTGCAGTAGTTCTGATGTTTCTTAATGTGTCCCACAATGACGTAAAAGTGTGGACATCTTTGGTTTTGAACAAAAAGTTTTAGGAGGCCTTGGACTACATCTCCCATGAGGCCTCTGTCTCTGTGTGTCAGGGAGGAGAGTGGGAGGAGGAACAGGAGGAGGGGGAAAGTCAGGGGGGAGACGGGGGAGGAGGGGGGAGTTTGGGAAAGAATGTGAGGAATTCATTTCCTGTTCTGCTCAGAGAGAGACGGGAGTCAGAGTCATGGCCAAGCGAGAGCTAGAACCCTAAAATCCCAAAACCCAAACACCATGAAGGAGCGCTGACTTCTCCAACTCTTGCAGGAGGATACAGTTCCTCTGAAGGAGGCCTCGAGGAGACGAGGAGGCCCCGAGGAGAGGAGGAGAGGAGGTCATCATGGCCGAGCCGCTGCTGAAGAGAACGTTCTCCAGACTGAGAGGGAGAGAGAGAGCTCGCAGAAAGAGTGACAAACTGAACGGTGAGCTGCAACACAAAAAAAACATCCTATAGAAAGGACAGTGAACACAGCATAGGAACAAACATAAAAACCAGAGGTCAGTGAATGCAGCATCAGTTAAACATCCTCTATTAACTTCATCTACAACTTTAAGAGTGAAGTCAGTGAATGCAGCATGAAACACAAACATCCTCTAATAATCTTTTCTTTGCCTGTAACTTCCACAGTGAAGTCAGTGAACGCAGCATGAAACACAAACATCCTCTGATATCTTTATCTTTGGTTAAAACTTCAACAGCAAATGCAGCATTAGTACACAAACATTCACAAAAACTTTATTACACTGAATATAACAGCAACTCTTACTACAGAAATGGTTCTTATTACTGCAGTAGATCTCCATGGGTTCCCTTGTGTCTGGATCATATGGTTCCCAAGATCTCCTACGATGTGATTCTTGGTTTGTTGTGGGTTCCACAGCTGTCCTGTGATATGTTGTAGGAGTTCTGCTGTGTTCTTTTGATGTGTTGCATCAGAAGATGTGTTCCTGTAGGTCCAAATGATCTGTTATGTGTTGTTTGGGCTCTAATGGGAACACATGGGTTCCCATGCTGAGTTGCTGGGATTATTCTTGGTCTTCCTGTTGTGTTGCATCGGTTCTTGCAGGATCTTTTGATGTACTGCCCTGGTTAATGTGTTGTCTACAGTTGTGCAGGTTCCTACGACAGGTTTCAGGGTGTTCATGTGTTGTAAGGGTTCTACTGGTATGTTGCCTGTGTCCTTAGAGCTATGATGTTGGTTATTATGGGTTGTTTTGATGTCTTTTGCCTGGGCCCTCACAGGTTCTGTTGGGTTCTATTCTTTCTTACAGGTTCTTATGAAATATTGCCTGGGTTCTTATGACACATCAAGGGGGTTTCAATGTGTTACCTATAGGTTCTAATGGGTTTTGCTGATGTTTTGCCCAGCTTCTTATCGATTGTTGTGGGTTCTTGTTGTGGTGCCTGCAGTCCTAATGATGTTCTGTCCAGGATCCTACAGGACCTTTTTATGTCTTTCAGAGGGACTTAAGGGTTCTTGTAATGTGCCTTGGCTTTCTTTTGAACCTTCTAATGTGTTGCCTGGTTTCTAATAGGTTCTTAAATTCAGTGCCTGGGGTCCAGTGCATTGTTAGTGCATGGTTCCTCTTATGTGGCATCTCAGGTTTTATGGGTTCTTGTGATGTTTTGCATAGGTTCTTATTGGTTCTTAAGAAGTGCTTTCTGAGTTCTTATGGGCCCTTACAGGTTCTTGTCGTGCATCACATAGATTCTTTAAGGTTCTTTTGATTTGCTGCCTGGGTTTTTATAGCCACTTTTTATGACATGTTGCCAAGATTCTGGACACTTTGGGGTTCTTGTTATGTTTTGGCTGGGTTCTCAAGGGCACTTTAGGGTTCATGTGATGTGTTACCTGGCTTTTCACTGACACTTATGGGTCTACTGACTTCTTATAGATTCTTTTGTTGTTGTTTCCATCTTTGTATATCGTTCTGACCTCTGGTTGTGTTTCTGTATTTGAATTTTTCTATTCCTGAAGCTGTTTTCGTCTTATTGAAGTGCATCAAGCCGTGGAAGGTCATTTCCCCTTGTTGGCCACAGTAGGTTAGACAGATTCCCCCAATTTAAATGTTTCCTAAGACATGTTCTCAATTTAAATGAAGAAGCAAATGGATGGATTGATGGATAAACTTTTGTCAAAGCACCTAACAAAGCCCCCCTCTTGAAAAATTCTGAAAAGGAATACAAATAAAGTTGTTCTTTTTATTAACATTGTTTTTTTAATTTTATTTTTTATTTATCTAATTATTTTTTACTTCATACAAGGAGGTAATGTCGTTGCCAGCATTTGTTAGTTTCTTTGATTGTTAGTAAACTGCATAACTCAAAAACTAATGAACAGATTTTGAGGCCATTGTCGAGGAATGTTGTTCGTGGCACAAGAAAGAAGTTTGTGGTAAGCCAAATACAGATGTTGAGCCGGGATTTTTTTTAAGGATTTCATAACATTAGGGCAGTTTTTCCATATTTTTGTCTAACAAATAAAAAGTTCTCAACGTATTTTGAAGAAGTCATTTGGGAATGTTGGTCATGGCATGAGGGAGAACCAAATTGATTCTGGTGATCTGAATCCGGATGCAGATCCATTTTTTTTTCAAGGATTTGAAAAAAAAACGATAACTCGACAGTAATGGAAATGCCTTGGTGTAGGTTTGTGCTCTTGGTTTGTGCTCTTGGAGTACTTCTAGTTTATAATTATCATCATTGCTACCACTAATACATCTAACTTTAACCCAATCCTTTGGTCTACCCCATTGTGTTCAAGGTTCTAAAGAAGAGGTGGGCATCTAGTGGCAATGGCCACATACGGCCCTCCAACTGACTTAGTGTGGCCCGCTAGTCACTTCCAAAAATCACTAAATGGTAAACTTATCATAAAAACATGAAAGAATTCACCAAATGTAGTTCAGTCTGATGAACCAATGAAGGACATACAAAATTAGCGTATGTAATAGAAATATTTCTATTTCACCTCTGGATTGATGCTATATTTTTTTGTTTTGTTGTTGTTGTTTTTTTGTTTTTATTTTTCCTTAAGTAAGTAATAAGTAACTCTGCTGTAATTGTTCCTTGGGAACTCTTATGAAGCATTTGAGTATAATAAAATAATAAAATGTGTTTTGTTAATTAATTTTTGAAAAAAGGAAACATAAATATAATATAATATAATATAATATAATATAATATTTGGGGTATTGGTGAAGCAGTCTGATACTGCGCTTGGTAGGTAATCTGGTAATCTGGCTGTCACATGGCAATGTGTCCTTGGGCAAGACACTTAACCCCAAGGTACTCCCACTGCTGCATCAGTGGCTTGTAAATGGGCATGAAAGGGCGTGAATGTGTTGCTTGATACTGATGGACAAATGGCATAGAAACTCCAACCATCAGTTGGTGGATGTCAGACAGAATGAGTGTGAATGGGTAGATGTGACCTGTGGTGTTGAGCTGCTTTGAGTGGTCAATGACTAGAAAAGTGCTATATAACTTCAAGTCCATTTACCATTTACCATTGTATATAATATTTGTACTTTGAAAATAGAAAACCCTTTTTTTTAATCACATTTAATTCTGTGTCAGGCTCATTGAATTATGCACATGATTTACATTTGAGTTAGCACTTGTGAATGTTGGTTTAAAATACTTTTGAAGAAAGCTTTAAATTAGCTTTTTTCTGTTTAGAAAATCTGACCAGGTGTAACAATGTGGGCCTCGGTGAGAGAGAAAAGTGTTTATTTGGCCCTCATGGTAATCAAAGTGGCCCAGCGCTGTTCTAAATCATTTCTTTGTAAGTGTGGACAGTCTGATACCAGCACAAACTTTCCGTAGAATCATCAATTCACTGATTGAAAATATTCCAAGAGAAAAGTTTTGTGTGTTTATGTTCTCTTCATATCTGATCACACTACAGTTTCTTGTTCTCTCCAAGGAGCATTCAGTTGAAAACCATTTGTACGCATTAGATAAAAACACTGCAAGTTAAACTTTATCAGGATGTTTGGTGCGAACAGAACCACAAATGTTCTCTTGATGCTGCTGATCATCTGATCAGGACCCAGTGTGCCACTTTGATACATCAACATTACATCCAGGACATCCCACAACCCCGGTTTAACATGGGCCAGAATTTTTCACCATCTTTTGTCTAGTTACACACCCTGACCTGAAGACAAAGGCACGTCTATAAGAGCACACACACTTTCTTGCACACATACACAAACACACATGCACAAAGCCAGTTCAGAGGGTGATGAAGTCATTGGTAATGTCACAGTTCCGTGCTGAGGTCTGGTGGTACAGGACAAGATGATGAAGAGGCTTCAGTCTGCTCCCCCTCATTATCACACTGAGAGAAAACAAACATAAGCTAACACTTTTATACTGCATCCAGTCTGTGTGTCAGAGGGACATAATCGTTGACCTGATTGTCTTTAAAGTTATCCTGAGGGCATGATGAACTCAAGCATCACGAGTCAGACTACAGTTATAGAGTTAGAAGCCAAACAATCAGAGCTAAGAAAAGGAGGAACTAAACCACTGCTGCTTACAGTGGCACAATACCAAGATTTTAATCTTAAAAACAATTTTTAGAAAACAAAACAAACTGACAAAATTACAAAACATAAAAAAGCACAAAAGGCTGCTTTCACACTCTGGTTCAGTTTGGGGGTGATTTTGCTTTGTTGTTTTTATTTTCCACTTTGTTTGGTTTGCTTCCACATGCACCTGGTCAGGTGGACCAAAGCCTGTCAAATGTTGTGTATTCTTGCCTCCCACCACTAGTTGGGGCTGTAGCCGTGATCTTTGTTCCTGCCGTTGTTGCGCTGTGACCCAGAAATGCAAAAATATTCTCCTTGGAGCAGCATTGTTTTGTTCGAAGCAGTTCAGAACTATTCTGTGTCACAAAATGAAGATAAAGCTGCATTTAGGCGGCATTAAGTGGTTCTTGCATATTGACTGGAGTGTTGTATGCATGTGTTATGTATGCTTTTGTAGATGTTAACCTGTTAAGAGGAAAGGAGGCTGGCAGTGCTAACATTGCCAAGTCATAATTCTCTCCCTTTTGGTCTGCACGCCTTTTTTGGTCCTTGTTTAGGTAGGATTGCTTTTACACCTACCATGAATCAAACTCTGGTCTGTTTGGAAGCACACTAAGACCCCGTTTTGTGGTGAGCTTGGTTCTATTGTATGCACCAGAGTTTACGTGAGCTTTCACACAAGCCCAAATGAACCAGACTTTCCAAAAAAGTGAACAAGATTCTGTTTGTTCCAGACCAGACATGTTAGGTGTGAAAGCACCATGAAGCTGCATTTCACCCAAGCTACGCGGTTAAGTTTTCAGTACGGTACACAACAGGTGTTACCACTGTCAAATAAGGAATAAAGGGACTCAAATAACCAAAACACGTCCCACTTTTTGGCACCCCTGAAAAGGGGTGGAGCTAGAAGCACTTAAGTCTGTTGATTGGTCACAAAAATCGTCAACACCCATGCAACTGCAGCTAAAATGAAACTAAATACCTCCAGAAAGTACTGGACTGTTTGAAGTCCTCCATTGTTGCTCCTTGCTTACAATTGCACGCTACCTCAGACCAGTTCACTCTGCTACTATGACATAATACATTCACAAAGCTGGTATGAAACTCCCTTCCCAGCTCATGACAGCTGGCGGAGAATTAAACAAGATCAAGGTTTCATGCTCTGAACCATACCAAACTATGCCAAACTAAACCAGACCACCTGGTGGAAACAAGGCTTGTATGATACACAGTGACGTTGTATCCCATGTATCATTTGGTAGACGGCTTTGTTCTACTTTAAGGGCAACGCCCCTTGTGTAAACTTTGGAGCATTCTCTGAAGAGAAATTTGGATTAAGTTGTATTTGAATGTCAGACTAAACTGACTTCCAAGGGAATTATTTTGGTGTGTTAGTCTGACTTTGAGAATTTCACCTTAGTCATAGCCTCAGTCAGACTGTCGTGTTTACACCCATGCATCAGATGACATGTTGCATCACACAGCAATGCAGGCTCCCTGTCCAAACTACATCCATTAAACTCTGCCCTGTCTTTACTGTTAAACTTATTAACAGTACATCAAGAGATGTTATTTTACATGTGGTCAAATGGATGTGTAGTGTTTTGTACTGATGAGTGTTTAATAGAAAATTCTCACTGTAGCCACAGGAAGTTTTTCCCTATGTGTTGAAAGTGAAAATACAGCATTTCACTAAGAGAGGTGGGGTGACGATGGCTTAGTTTGGTGAGTAGCTCTTCTGTCAAGTGGAAAGTGGAGGGTTTGAGCTGACTCTGGCTGCCATAGTTTTATGTGGGTTGCATGCCTTACCTATATGTATGGTAAGACACATAACCACAAACTGCTACTGTCAGTCATGTGTAAAAGGATAGAAAAACACGCGTATGTGTTAGCTAAAGCTAGTGGATATCTTACTTAGAAACTTCAGCCATCAATAAGTGAATAGGAAAGTGGTTGCATTTGAATGAGTAGGTTTAACCTGCAGGCAAAAAGCGCTTTGAGTAGTTGTAAGACAGACTTGTTCCTCTGCACTGATGCAAGTTAAAGAGAGGAAAATAGAAATGGAGCATTGTGGGAAAAATAGCACACTCTGTCACACAGCTTTATTCTGCATTGCAATGGGCAGGTGGATGGCAAACACAGCTGTGTCAGTGTGTGTTTAACCAGTGGACTTAGTAAAGGGGATGTCAGAGAGATTGCACACATTGTAAAAATCATCGTTATGATGATTTTTGTCTACATTTACATGTAATGTTTAAATTTCTTGTACTGTGTTGTTTCATTAATGAAACACACAGTCTTATGCTCAGCGGAGTCTGATTATCTGCACTGAGGCTGCAGTGGGTCCGCAGACATAGAAGTGAAGCCATATAAACCAGGCTGATTACGATCTACTTTTGAAGAATCATCAATACGTTTGAGTGAGGGGGTATTCATGGTATGACAAAAAGACTCAGGGGGTACACAAGACAAAAAAGTTTGGGAACCACTGCTGTAGAGCAGGGATAGGCAACTGTCGGCCAAACATACACTTTCTCACCAAAATCTCTATGAATGATAATCTCTAAAGTCTTACATGTTTATTTTTTTTGCAGTAAATCTGTGACAGTAATTGGCTGGATTCCTTCCTGTGACACTATCTAAAAAACTTAAAAACACTTAAAAATATAAAATGCCACTAAATCATAGTTAATGCCTGGCATGTAACTGAGCCAGAGAAAGATCATAAACAAAACTTATTCCTATGTTTAGCTTGTTAAATTTAAGATTAAAGCTAGCCTATAGATGTTGAAATATTTTGATCTAAAAACGTTCTATATGCGCTCTTTTTTGTCAAATCATAATAAGTTTTTAAAAAATTATGTCAAATGTTTCCTACACTTTTGAACAATTTGTCCCTCTGGTGAAGAGAATAGTATTTATGTGGTCCGATCCATCACCAAAGTTGCCCATCCCTTCTGTAGAGTGACGGGAAGTCCAGTCAAAGTTTGAAAGGTAACCATACAGTCAACTACATGATGTTTTTATGACCAGGATGAGAAACAACTTAACATTTTTTATTCTGGTTGAATGTAAGTACTCAAACATGTTTCTTTACTCCTTACGTGATACAGTCATATAATCAAATTAGATGTAAAAGTCGGCCTGCTCGTATTCATGTCATGTCCCAGTGCATCTGCTAGTTGATGGTTTAAAGTACACCTTCATCCATGCTGGGACCAATGAAGTGTCACACTAATCGCTCATCAAATGGCCTTGATTTTGGGGGACATGTTCAGACTTGGCATGAATTTACTTCAGGTGCACTCTTAAGTTCAGTTCAGAACAAAGATTAGCAACACGACAAAAATATTTCAGTGTTGCAATTGACAGTCTCAGCTATATAAACTATCACAGCTAAGATTAAGCCAACTGACAATACTTCCTTTGATTCAGTTTACCATGTTGCCAACAGCTGGTTTCAATATGTTTGCAACTCCAAGCCCAGAGAGGAAAGGTACAGAATAGGATAAACTACAGAAGAAACAGTATTCATATTAACGGATAACTTTGCTAAAAAGCTCAGAGATTACTTGAGGGAACACTGATATATCAAAACAACCAAACTATTTCAGGAATGATCAAGAGAAATTAACCAAAGATGGGATATCTCTGGCTACGAGCTCGGGGTACAAATTGGTGTGAGATTCCTGGGTATATCTGTTTGGCAAAGTCTGGATCACATCACGTTTTTTGTTTCCACCTGAATTGCAGTTACAGCAAGTAACTCACAATAACAGTCTGTATTCGTATCATATACCACTTAAACATGCAGTTCCAAGATGGACATGTGGAAATAGAACCTGAGGCTGAGAGAGTTGTTGCAGTGGGAATGATAAATCATTTCATGTAGCTGCAGCACTGTGATCTAACAGGCTTTCAGAATGTTGCAGAGCGGCCTGCAAGCAATTTAAAAGTTTGAACTCTTCTCCTCAAAAATCATCAGCCTGAGCTGGACTTTAGAGACGCTAACACAACAAGCACACTTTTTATGACTGCATGCAAACACTGACTTGTGTGTATCTGTAACACACATGTACTTTAATGTTTGACTTCCTGTACACAAATTGGGTCAGTTGACTGTTTCCTGTCATTAGGTGTGTGTGTTTGTGGGTGTGTGTGTGTGTTCCTGTTTATCTGTTGGATGTTACAGTAAGTCGGTCTGAGTGTAGACTTAAGATATAAACAGTAAACTGAAGATAAAGAATCAAAGGAATAAAGATGTACAATGTTTAGTTTGACTGAAATATCGTGTTTTTCAATATTTATGCTTGTTTTTTCCTGTAAAATAAAGTGTACATGTTGGTCTGTTAGTCTTAGTACATAGAACAATGTTGTTAGTGTAAGGCAAGATTTGTTTTATGTCACACTTCGGCATAACAGTAATTCAAGGTGCTTCATAAGTCAGAATATAATGGCAAAGGAAAAAGGTAACATCAGGAGAGAATTACTAAAATATTAGGATGAAAATTTCTAATTTTTTACATGCAGCAACAAGAAAGATGAAAAATATATATTTTAGTCTGATTGAAAACAATGACACCATGCACACAGACAAAATGCATTACAGCATGAAAATAAGGAAAATTGTCTGAGTGGTTTTATTCTATTTCTTATGAGAAATCATTAGATAGTTTTTGCTGTAATTGTATCCGTCATGATATTTTATAAGGTATTATTAATGTATTTTGGAGAAAATGTAAATCGATTAACAAAAAAAAACATTAGTAACAAAGATTTTTGCGCCTGCCTCTTTTGCTAGGTTATGTTTGTATAATTAATTTTTCTTCATAATTTGACTCACTGGTAAAATAAATGTAAGATAAAAGATCTAATTTAAAAACCTGTCTTTAAAAGTTTATTGCACTGGAAACTACATTTAATGGTCTGTAATTCTGTAATTGTCTTGTAAGTTTTTCCATTTCTGTTATAATATAAACATAAATTTGATAAACACTGAATTTGTTTTGTTTTGTTACATCTCAGGTATTGTAGAATGTTCCATTGACAGTATTACTTAATTTGTAACCATCTGCCCCTCGAAAGCTGAGAACTGCATTAATGTGGCCCTTGTAGTAACAGAAGTTACCCATCCCTGGTCTAAATTTATGGAGAGAATTAAGCAATTTTGGTGCATCAAATCCAAATCAGTCCCTTGATTCCACATGGTTGTTTTTTTTTGGGGCTTAAAATAGATCAAGCCACTCAGAAAGTCAGCTCCAATTCCCTTTAAATCAGTGTGAAACAGAGGGCTGGTGTTTTTTCTATTTATAGAGTTCATTGTTTGGTCTGAATTTTTGCTGGATCATTTAATTACTCACTTTTTATTGTGCCACTTTTCTCAAAGAACACACACTGTATGATATATGATTATGCTCAGATCAAGTGCATGAGCGGAAATGCAAAACGTCATAAGTTATTAAAATCTCAGGTTAAAACCAATAGGAACACACCTCTATAAGTTTACAACAGATACTCTAGCCTTTATGAATTACCTGTCAACTTTTTAAAAAAAAATCTATTTTCTAATTTTCCAGCAGTAATTCTTGATTCTGTTCTCGATTGCATGCATAAAACACACTGGATAGCCCGTTTTATCATCTGTGAGCATAATTATCATTAATATTCATTTGTATGTATTAGGGTTAGAAAGAGGTGGAAAATTTCCTGTAAATAACCTGAAGCTTTTCATGTGAAGTTAAGATGGGAAATTTTGGAAATATTCCAAATTGGGAACTTTCCATGGGACTTATGGGAATTATTGGCAGACATACATGCAAAATGATACAATGAAAAAACATAACATTTCAACAACTTTATTTATATGTAGAAATTTATCAAGTTTGGGGGGTTAGGGTTAGGGGTTTTATTCAACAATCAGGTTCACTTGATGTTGTCCACAAGCTCAAATGTGTGGCTTCAATCAGCTTCAGTAGAGCTGTGCAGCTGTGCATCACATGAGAGTAAAACAAAGTTACTAAAGTGTGTGTTATGATCTTGCAAATGTGTGCCAATCTGTCTAATTTTTTTGTATTTAATACACATATTACTGTTAGAGTATCTTCATAAAAACTTTTTACCAAACCTTAGGCCTGAGGACTGTTTTCTTATCCTAAATTTTATCTGAAAATATTCCAATATGTCTTAAAATCTTGATACGTGTCTTGCCCTGCTAGAACACACATTATAAACTGTGTGTGTTCCAAATATTTTTTTAATATTTAACATATAAATTAAGGTTTCACGGTCACACAGACACACTGTAGCATTAAATCAAAGAATCTACTGTGGCCAAACACACACCCACACACACCTCTACACACACACACACACACAAGGCACGCTTTGTGAGTCTGTGTCTGTGTGTATTTGTTGTAATGAATGGTGAATAGACAGTAGTGTGTGTTTGGTGTTTAACACAGAGAGCTCATTGACATGCACTCACAGCTGTTTATTTACCCCCTGCCCAAACCCACACCCACCCAACATACACACACACTCAAAACCCTACATCCCCCCCCAACAACTCTATCGCCATCATTAAGCCCCCTATCCCCCCCACCCCCCAACCCGACTGCTCAGCATTTCTCAGGCTGCTGAAAATGTGAAACAGATGGTTTATTATAAAACACAGACACAAACACTTCCTTTAGATGACAGGAAGTGGGACCATGTGTGTTGAGATTTGGATGTTTTGTATATTTTTTCTGTTATTTTGATTGGACATTTTGTTCAGCTTGGCTTAGAACTGTTCATTAAGGTTTTTTCACGTCACCTTCCTCTCCCCCTGTGCTCTTTTTTTTGTTACAGTGGTGATAAAGTGTAGCAGTCTACACAAAGTTGGTTTAAATATCTGCAATGAGGAAGAAAATAGAGCAGTCAACCAACTTCTAATCCAGACATACTATGCTGCTGCTGTGGATGTTTTCTTATTTTGAGAAAACAACAAGTCTCACCAAACTTTTTATCTACTAAGCTGGAGTTTTTAAAGAGGCAGGAGAAATTTAGAGTTGCCATCACAACTCTACTCACAGATATGCATGATTGCCCTCACTTCTCCAGCAAAACATGGTTAGAATGATGAATGAATGGGTCAATAAAGGAGTGAATAATTGAAATATGGATGGAGTGATGTAGTTAAGGGATGGATGGATGGATGGATGGGGGGGTTTGGATAATAGTAAACCGAAAGATTCATCACTTTATAAATGGGTCAAAAAATGGACTGATAATTAAAGCCGCACTATGTAAGATTCTGGCTTTCAGCTCTCTAGGGGCCTCTTTGGTCGTTGAGTGTAACTGCACTGTCGTAAAAAAGAGCACCTCATACCAATGTGTATTTGTTGACATACAGAGGGAGAAGAAGCGAGCCGACAGGACGTCCCGAGAGACAAATAACCATGTGGACTGATAAGGTACAGTCTGACCATGTTTCTTTTCGAATGAATCATCATGTACTTACAAGTCCAACAGTAACAGGGCAAAATCAGCATTGGTCGGACATCCCTCCTCATCTTTCAGCTCACGCCAGCAAGTGAATGCCAAGCCAATGTTAATCCCTGTCGGGGCATTTAGGTTGTTACTTTCCCGCTTTCTTTTTTTCGTCTCCTCCTATAAAACTTTTCTTTTCTTCGGGGTTTTTCGCTGCTTCCGCCATGATAACAACTCTACATTTGGCTTTCCTCTTCTTCTTCTTGTTTAACGGCGGGTGGCATCCAGCGTCAGAGGAGCATTACCGCCACCTACTATGCAGGAGTGTGAGCCAGAGGTCCCTATTTCCATTAGGAAAATAAGTGCATATTTACTTTAAACTAAATTCTGTTCATTAAATCTGTTTTAAAAATTCATAAACTGCTTTATATTCTCCTTTTCCAAACGTTTAGCTTTTGCCTTGAGAGGCAAGTGACGTATGCCGTAAAGCAGTCAAAGCAGTAAAAATGTGTAGTTTTTAGTGTGGAAGTGTTCCTACCATCCACATCGAAGTTACTTAGTGCCAGCGAAGGGGATACAGACCCCCTCAGACCATGACAGAGGTGTCATTCAACCTGTTGTAAGGTGATGTACCATCACAATGACTCTAGAAATATTATATATTAGGGTGGAAAAACTACATAGTGTTGGTTGTATGTAGTTTTTAGATGTAAGATGAAGATGAATCCCACGGATGGATGGATGGATGGATAAAAAAAAAGGATAGACTGGTGGCGTACATATAGATGGATGAATTGGATGGATGAGCAAACAACAGTCTAGGTGGGTTGATTACCAATAGATGGGTGGATTGAAGAAAAGGTGGATCTATGGATGGATGAGTGGATGGATCAGTGATTGATGAAGGGGCTTATACATGGATGGATGAATGGATGGATGGATTGTGAAAAATGGGTGGGCTGATGGATGGATGGATCTGTAATGATGGATAGTTGATGGATAGATGTATGAAAGAGATGGTTGGATGGATGAAAAAGCAGATGGACAGAGGTATTGATGGGTATACTGGTGATGGATGGATGAATAGAAGGATGGATGGAAGGACAGATGGATGGATGAACTGACTGCAGACTGGACGAATAGATAAGCAATAGATGGGTGGCTTGATGAAAAGATGGATATATAGATAGATGGATGAATGACCGATGAACGATGAATAATGGATGGATGGAAAAATTAATGGATAGATCTAATAGATGGGTGATGGATGGATGGATAGATATACAGATGGACAGATCAGCCTGAAAATAAAACTAGGACAAACTCTTATCTAGAGGGTTATCATTTGAGCACACACACGCACACACACACACACACACACACAGAGGACGTATTCATGCTCAGACGGTCTGTGTCACGAGGATCAGAGATGATGAGCTCAGATGTTCAGGATGAGAGAACTTTAAACTGGAGCAGCTGATGTAATTGTGGAGGATAAATAATCATTTGATCATTAGTCAATAAGAACAGGATGTTTTCATTTATTGCTTATTGTTATATGGAAATGTTTGTTTTATTGTTTTTATGATTCTATGTACAGCACTTTGGAGACGTCTTTGTTGTTTAAATGTGCTATACAAATAAAGTGGATTGGATTGGATTGGATTTGTCCAACTAGAGAAGCAAAGTTCATTTTCTATGAAGTGTTTAATTGTGTGATCGAGGTTGACTGTCCCTCATTGACCACACGTAGACTTAATCACTGTCATGTCCTTGTTAATAAGACTGTACTAATCCTGCCTTCACTATTCTGTTTTTATAAATGGTTTAGAAGCCTCATTTTTCTTTACTTTGAGACCCGACCACAAAATTATTCTCATGATCTGTCCACTGAGTTTGTCTGTTAATAAGGAAAAGTGAGTCAGAAATGCCTTGCACTAATAAGTCTGATTAAAATGTCATATCTGAGACAACATTTAGTTTAATTTAAATGTTACACTATTATTTAGATTGAACGTCACAGCTTTATGGTAACCAAACAAAGACACAATCCTAATTACTTTAGTAGTTTCTAGTACCACTGTGAACCACTGGCTCGAGAATTGAGGAACTCTTGGATCGTTTGCCCTCCATTTACAGATGTTCACATAAAGTGGTAAAGATGTCTATATTCAGGTCAACAAATCAAATATCTCTAAGGGCCCTTTAAGTACTTTCCTTATGATTTTGTTCACATTTTAATGTGATGTTAATTGCTACGTTTTTTTTGTTTCTTGCAGATGTCACAGTAAAGTCTGACTCCGCCCCCCAGACATCATCATCCCCCTCTCACAGTCCCTCAGATCCCTCCCCCTCCCCACCCCCATGTAATCACATCACTGTGGCTAAGAAACAGCAGTGGGCACGCCAAGGCTGTGGAGCCCCCTCTGTCTACCTGCCTTCAAGCCACACCCCAAGAACCCCAGAGCAGAAGGGACCATCAGGGATATCCCATGATGCTACAGTGCAAGGGTGGAGTCAGAGGCTGGCACAGGAGAAGGTAAGCGAGGGAAATATTTTAAAGTTTGGTTAATCTAAATGCCTTTCATGCTACTGAAATGTAAACATGTCTGTCGTTCGCTACCTGATGTTATTCTTTATTTCTGTCTGTTTGCCACGCCCACCTTAAATGCATCTCCTGCATGAGCTCCACCTACTTTTTTGTTTTCTTATTTGGTCGTGCTTTTCCACTTTAAATCCATGTGTTATTTTATAAAATGAAAATCTCCATAATATTCTGCTGTTGATAGTTAAACCAGACGATTGCTTAAAGTAGCTTGTTCTTCTGTTTATGTTTGTTGTTGAATTTGAGGCTGTTTTCAATTTTCTATATATGCTATAATAGCATTAAAGTTGGCAATATTTCCAGGAAAATATAATAATATAATTTGAAAACAATCAAATGTTATTTTACTTACATTAAAAAAAAAGTTGCCGAAACTGGCCTGAATTTTGTGTTTAGCTTGTTTGAAAGAGTATTGCTAATTGTATCTGAAATTACATAAATATCAATATGATAGAGAAATTTATTTTGACAGCTTAACAGAATTTATTCATTGCTTTCAGTGCCCTTCAAATGGTGAAAATGTAGCCCTCTGGCAATTAGGATGATGTTTATGTGGCCCTCTGAAGCTGAAGCTGTCCATCCCTGCTCTAGGGTGCAAGAGCCCGTTCATTACAGCTTGAATTTTCTTCAACCACTCTTCTCCTCACGTCAGTTCAAATGTCTCCTATTCACCAGATATTCACCTATCTGGTTTACTCTTTTCTGTTTGATTTCAGCTGGGCCGGTGTGGAGACAGAACGTGTATCACTTTGGACGGGGGCACGTCTGACCCTCCATGTATTTCTGTCAGTACAGTGCACCATGAAACCTTCAAACCAGCAGTGGGCGGCACTGATGCTCCCTCCCCCTTATTAGGCACTAAATCAGCTCAGCGTGCCTACCTGCAAAGCCTGGAGCGCAGCAGCAGAGCCTGGGTACTTTCTTCAGGAAAGGTCCAGGCAGTAGACGAGGCCTGTGGTCTGCAGGAGGACAGCGGCAGCAACATCTGGTACAACCCAATACCTGAGGAGGAGGATGTGGGCGGGGCCAACCCTGTACCTGTGGAGGACAGGAGCAGGGGCTTGCAAGGAGGAGGACATTTGGAGAAGGAGGGAAGAGGGGGAGGTGGGAAGAGCTACAAAGAGAGCAGAGGCAGCAGGAGAGAGCACAGAGTCAGCAGGGAGACGTGGGAGCGACTGCCTTCTAGAGGGTGCCAATCCAAATGTGAGCCACCTTACTGACGACATCACAGCAGAAAATTCAGGTGAGAAGATGAGGATGAGCTAAAATCTCTTTAGCTTGTGTTTATCACTTTTTTCCAGATATTACAGACATACAACCAAAACCTTGTTCAAAAATTACATAGACCATGAGATGAGGAAACAGGAAGCGATAAGCAACAAAGATTATTTTCCTTTCACCAAAGAAGCCTCAGTCATTGTGACAAACTGTGATGAGATAGGCTAACTGGCTTCTTTTTAGCTGAAGGGTGTGTGAAGTAGTGTCTTTAGGGTGTCACACTTAATGTTTTGGATTGCGGCACACTGCAAAAGTTATACAACTGGGGCCCTCTTTAAATCAACTTCAGAAGTGAAATGAACAGGTGGAAAAAGTTAGGGAATGTTGCTTTAAGTTCTTTAAATCCATATCACATGGGTTGTTTATTAACTTTTTTGACTGTTTTTACATTGAGAGATGGTACACAGGATTAATGTTGATCCTTTAAAAGGTATAAAAAGTCATAAAAGGTGAGCGCTAGTAACCTTGCATAGCAGCTGGATCTGCCTGATTCACTGTCTGTATCAATGCAGATCCATCTTGTATAGCGCTAGTCAAAACAATTGAGCTTGGTCTAAAGAGGTAAGGCCCAATCAGCATCCTTTAAAGCAGGAAGAGGCAGGAGCTAAGAGCATGATGACAGCCGGAAGCAACTCCTTGTACAGAGATTAGTATAGATGCTATCAGTTTCAGTAGTACTTTTGTGAGATGTATAGAACGTTTCTTAATCAAATGAAAACAACACTGAAGGCATTTTTCTATAGAGACATATTTTTGCTTCTTTTCTGACATGTTTTGGTGATGAATGTGAATAACACAATGATCATCCAATCACGTTTCCGATATGTTCTCAAAGGTTCTGCCCTCCCTAATCACCTTCTATGATGGAGTATTGAAAGAGACTGAATAGTATTTATCAAACTGTCTTTCTGGTGTGTCAGATTAGAGTGCTAGATTCCCCTTTGTTGTTATGAAATTACTGAATATTTTAGCTTTTTAGCTCTTGGGGGCATCATGGATGAGGGGAACGTATTTTCAGCATTGTCTTGACCTGGAGCTTGCATGTCCAGAGCCTAGGGCTGTTGAAGGTGATGATGCTACTGGGCTGTGATAATAGGTGGGTGGGTGGGGGTATGTGTGTGTGCGTGTGTGTGTCTAGCGTAGCTGTGCATGAGTAAATGTTGCACGCTTACGTGAGAGTAAACACTCATGTAATATGGGGGTCGGTTTGACGTAATGTTTTTATTTGTTTTTTATGTAAAGCACTTTGAGTTGCAGTCATTGTATGAAAAGTGCTCTATAAATAAAGTTTTGATTGATTGATTGATTGATTGATAAAATTAAGTAATTTTTATTGGCATGGTACAAGGGGAGAGTTAGAACAGAGAGGGGTGGCTCTGGGACACCAGAGTCCACTGACAAGCCTCTTATAGGTGTCATGGGGGCCGATTAGATGAAGCACCAAAGACAGGAGGTCCCCACAGCAGCGATATCCTGGCTCTGGTTGCTCATCAGTCTACAAAGTTGGGTTGGCCTGTGAGAGGCCTTGTGGTGGGTAGGTAGCATTAGAGTTGTCACTACCTGAAGCTTGCATGTACTGGGTCTGTTAGTGGCAATGCTGTGCAAACAAAGGGCCATGTGATTGATTATGTAACTTTTCAGTTGCATTTTGGGATGTAAAGAAGTTATGGGGTCTCATCACTGAGTGCTTAATCCTTTCATTATTGTACAAGCACCTTGTTTTTATACAGTGAAATGGGGATCCCAAACCCTTAGCAACACGAGCAGAAATGTTATCTGAAGCAATCATGAAGACCACTGTTTTATTGGTGATTAATTGGAGAAAGCTGTCACCTATATGTCCTTAATGGTGGCCAACCAGTTGAGCAAATTGCCATGTTTATCTGTCTTATAAGGCTTAAAAATATGTATGGTAGAACGTTATCAGCTTATAAGTGTTATGACAGTCCTTGACATTTACTGATTAATTGGCTAAGTGGAGCATATAGAACCATTCACTGTCAGTAAACACAGACAGCTGCGCACGTATTGTAGTAATGGAAGTATGGCGGCTTGCAGAGGCTTGTCAAGCTACTCCAGTGCAATATCTGTGAAAGATCTCAAGGCTTACGCTAAAAAACTCACTCTAACAAAAAGCAACCGGCTTCCAGATCCCTGTTCTATTACTGAATGGGAGTGTGATGTTACTAAGTGACCCTATATGCATTTACTCATTTTTCTTAAACAAAACTTTGATGATCAGTAACAGACGAATGTAAAAGCCTCAGGGCCAGCATCAGCTGATGCCTCCTCCAGCTGCAGCCACTCAGTGCAGCCTCCACACCAGAATGAAGTCAAGACAGCAAGACAGAGCCTTTTATTTCTGCAGGTTAAAGGTGATTTTTTAAGTTACGAGTCCAATCAGCACACATCTGATTAACCAAAGTGTTTCTGTGGTGAGAGAGTTTTAAAGCAGACATGATGAGGGGCACCAAACACTAATAAATCAAAAACATGCTGCGCAACGCTGGAGAAGTTTGTTCCCATAACCTAAAGGCGGCCGCTCTTTCCCGATGAGAGATTGCTCCAGAAGAGAAATAAAACAGAGCCGTAACGCATGAAATGAGCAGGTGATAAAGGAGACAAAAACTTTCTTTTATTATCTGTTTTAATGTTTCTTAGTTTATCTGAGAGCAGATCAAATAGGAGCAGACTGTTGATTGATACTGCCTCATAGAAACATACAGGAGTGTGCAAATGTGCACGGATGAGACGGCAGCAGTGGATCATTTATGATCTGCTATTGATAAAAGGCTCACGAACACGTCTGTATGAACCTTCGCTGTGAATTGCCTGTCTGTTTTTTATTGAGAGTTGTTAAATGCCACTTTCAGCATGAATTTCCCTCAATATTCCAATAACTTGATAAAAACGGGACTTTTCACATCCTGAAAACTGTTATCCCATTAAAGATGGTGGTGCAGTGTTAATAAACTAAGTTCATCAGATATCATGATACAAACAGCGTAAACACATCAGATTAATGTTTTTTTGTTTATTATTCTGTGAATAAATGGAGGCGCCAAGTGTCAATCACCCCACCACATGCTCTCTCTCCTCTATAATTATTTAAGGCTTGTAAAGGCAAAATCAACTACAACTCTTGATTTTAGGAAAACAAGGGTAGAATTTTTTAATAACCATCTCTGTCCAAATAACGGCAGGTACACAATCCGAGCCAGGACATCTGTTGCCCCAATGTGTGCGCAGCTTCTTGATGACATAGGTTGTAAATGGGTCTATTATGTAAATGGGAGAATTACGCAGACGACACATTGACAAAGACTATCTTTATAAAGTCTTTTATTGTTTTAATTTTCCCAGTAAGGGTCTTTAATTGTCTTAAAAGATCTTGTATTTATTTTGATTTAAATGCGTAGGAACCCTGGTTCATCTCCTCTTCCACAAGCTAATAGTTTATATTTATTTCTGTCAGACCACCCTCCTTCAGACTCCAGCCCTGCATCCCAGAAAAAAGGAAGCGGCTCCGGCAGTATGATTGACAGGTTGAAATCTCCCGGTACGGTGAGGAGACTCTCATTGAAGATGAAGAAACTTCCCGAGCTGCGACGCAAACTCAGCCTCCGTTCTTCCTCTCGAGCCAGTCGCCACGGAAATGACAACAAAGGGGGCGGGGACGAGTCAACCAGTAAGAACTCAGCATCAGCCCTGTCCAATCAGAATGTTATCAGTAGATATCACCTGGATAGCTCCGCCCCTCCTGCCAGACCTCTTCGCCGATCATCGAGAAGACGCTCCACCAATAAAGGAGGTAAGAAAAGAAAACAGCACACCAAATTTTTAATTCTTAGATACTTTTTGATATCATGTTTTAAAATTATACAACATACAGTATATCTTTTGAACGATTAATGGTATCAAAATGTTGTACCTGAGATTCCTATTTTTGTTACAAGTTAAGTTAAAAATTCTGATATCAATTATCAGTGACCTTAAAAACTGCTATTTAAAATAAACTGATCACGTTGAATGTAATCAAACTTTTGAGGAATTTCAAAATCACGTCTTTCAGGTTATCTAAGTGATGGAGATTCTCCAGAGCTGCTGCCACGACAACAAGCCCAACCCATAACCCACCCTCAAGAAGCCTGTGACATCAGTTCATTTCGGCTGTATGTGGGCTCAGACCCCCCTCGATGCAGCCAGCGGGTGACAGGGTTACTGACCGTCCATCTTCTGGGGCTGGAGGAGATGAAGACCAAAGGGTAAGGACTGCAGACAGACCAAAGCACACCAGAGAGCAGGTAATAGATCATTATAAAAGGTCATTTTCATCTGAAGGAGGCTGCTGATTGGCTGGTTAAGAGATCTTATTGCTTTGCAAAGACTGAACAGTGACTGTCATCAAATTTTATTTTTATTCCCGGTGCACCGACAACAGCCAAGGCCTGAGGCATTATGTTACTGGATTTTCCGTTTCACTGTCTGTCTGTAAAGCTGATTCTTGTAGACATGATATCTCAATAATGCTTTACAGGGTTTTCTCCAAATTTTCAACAAATGTCTATAAAGCTAATTTTGGGGAGCATAGGTCAAAGGTTCAAGTCATAGGGTGTCATACTTTATTTGTTTGAGAACTTGGCAACTAACCAATTCTCATTTTCATTAAACTTTGCCAAACGTCCAATTTGACTCAAGGTCAGAGAAATAAGATTTAGAGGGTTGAAAATTTCAAGATCATGGAGTCTCATGATCATTCTTTGCCTGTGGATGTAATCGTGAATATGTTATAACAAGGTTGCTTTAAAGGGTTCTGTTTTCAAACTTCACTCATATTTTCTCAGTCATTCAAGAGTAAAATGAAAACATTTTTGAGGTCACAGGTCAAGTTACAGCAGCTTCAAAGTCATCTTTTACATGGGAATGTAATATCTCAGGAATGCTTTCAGTGATTTTCATCAATTTTCCACAAATTTTCAAGGCTTAGGACAAAGATCAGGGTTGTGGAGCCTAATCACCATCTTTTTTGTGGAACATGAGAGATTTCATCAAACTTTGTGATAATGCCAACAGGCCAAAAACAGAGCTCTTAAGGTTCTTGGGCCAAATGCCAAGGTCATGGACTTAAAGGTTAAGTTCGGTTTTTTGACACCTGGGCCTTATTTTTAGGATTAAATACGCTCGTAGACTTACCCAGACAATTTTGGCGGAGCTCGGAGCCGTTTTCGAGCAATTTAGATCCATCCGACGGCGTTTTCCTCTCATGCCATAGCAGCGGACGGGGACCAGAAATCGAAGCCCCTAAATCAGACATTATCTGCTGCGAAACTCACTCCTCCTCTGTTGCCATTGCCGTGCAATGTCCACAACAACACCACCAGTTAGCCCCCAGTCATGGACGTGCAGTGGTTGCTTGTTCTCTGGCCAGCTGTTCGGCTCTTTCCCTCTGCATCCTCCTTTCAAATAGCTCCTCGTTGGTATATTCTGGCTCAAAACAATACAGGCATCCATTATACTCAAAGTCGTCATCAGACACTTCTACATCGGATAAATATTCTGCCATGTTGCATAAAAATAGCTGTGTAGCCGTGTAGCCTAACAACAACAGCGGCTCTACTCAGCTGCGCTCTTGCGCCGCATGTCTATGACGTCACCAAAAGTTACCCATCCTTGTAAAGCCCCGGATGACCATAACAACGAAGTTGAGCTGACATGGTGATAACACTGGCCATTCATTTATAAAATGTAGCTGAAATGAGTGAGTTTCGCAGCAGATAATGTCTAATTTAGGGGCTTTGATTTCTGGCCCCATCTGCTGCTATGGCATGAGAAAAAACGCCATCGGATGGATCTAAATTGCTCGAAAACGGCTCCGAGCTCCGCCAAAATTGTCTGGGTGAGTCTACAAGCGTATTTAATCCTAAAAATAAGGTCCAGGTGTCAAAAAACCGAACTTAACCTTTAAATGATCAGCCTTTGCTTGTAAACACAGACTTGTTAAAACAATAAGATAAGAAAACATAAAAAAGGGTTTTTCTTTAAACCTTGCACCAATGTTCACCTTGACACGAAGATAAACTGATTGGATTTTGGGTGTAAAGCTTCAAGGACGACATTTTGGTTCCTATGGTCATCCTTTGCTTGTAAATGTGATATCTCAAAATCTTCTGCTAAACTTTGCACTTTCTCTTCTTTAACTGAAAGGTTAACTAATTAGGGGTTACTGTGCATTTAGCACAACCGTCCACTCTGTAATATTTCCTCCACTATCCCTTGCTAAAGAACTTGACTTCTTAAGAATTCTGTCATGAATTTTTGTCAGACTTTGCACGAATTTCCTCTCAGACTTGAGCATGAGCTGATTACATCTGGGAGTTCCAAGGTCAAAGGGCAATGTCATCAGGTCTCATGTGAATCCCTTGCCTTTATGACTTTTATAAATTACACTATCACAAATTCACTCTTGCCTTACCTCTTGGTGTCCCATTGTACTTTCACTATCTGACACTTATAAATGTTGCTGAGGCAAATAGCAGGTGGTAGTTAGTTCTCTTTTGACATACTTTTTTTCTTTTTTGGGCTGCCTTTGCTGACTGTTTTGGCTTTTGTTGTTTGGTAATGGTTTGATAAAGCTTGAAATGCCCTTTGATTAGCCCTATGTTTTTTAGTTAAAAATTGAATTGAATTCTTATTAGTGGGTTGTTATTGTAAAGACTTCCAAGTCAAAATACCTTACCTACTTTCTGACTACCATCACTTGAGACTGTTATTACCTTTGGTATCAATGATTTAATATCTTTTCTAATGGCATGTCTTATTCTCTCCATATCTCTCAGGTGTGAGGACAGTAAAGACGTCTTCCTTGCAATCCAAATCGATGGGGTAACAAGAGCGAGGACCGCCCTCTTGAGCCTACGAGGCCCTGCCCTCTCTTTGAACCACGCCTTCAACCTGGAGCTGGAGAGAGCAAGACAGCTGCGCATAGTGGTGTTAACACCAGGTTAGTACACATATAATATAATATCATATTATATTATATTATATTATTATATTATATTATATTGTTTGTGCCTAATTGTTTATGAACAGACTAATGGCTGAAAATAAAACTGTATTTTCCATATTTTAAAACTTTTTTGTCCCTTCAGTAAGTCCACAAACAGCAACAGGATGTAAATCAGGAACTGATCAATCTTCAGGTTCTCAAACAAGAAACAGAGTCTGTGGACTGGGCGGAGTCTCCATCCCTCCACTTTTTAAAGGTTTATTACACTAGATATCATACTTCTTTAAATCTAAATATGCACATTACTGTAATGGTGTGTTATATTGTAGTAATGATATGTGTATTTATATTTAGAAAACTGGAAGTGCTTTGTGTTTCAGGGAGTCGGTGCCAACAACTCTGTGTAAAGCTTGAACCTCGAGGTCTTCTCTATGTTAAACTGTCTTTGCAGGAGAAATGGGACACACAGGTAAACCTTAATATAGAAATACTTCTAATTACAGTAATATAGCAGTTTTATATGTCATCACCATTTACATGTTCATGCTTCTCTTAACCAGTTACCCTTCAAAGGATAATTAAATTGAATTTGAATCTGTGGAAAAGCCAATTTAGTACTTGTCTCCTCCATGATACTATCATTAATAGTAAACACATCCCACCAGTCTTTATATCTAAAGCTATTAGAAAATAAAAACTAAATTATGGTTGTATAAAAATACTCAATAAAACATCAAACTATGTCTTTGTGTATTTCCTCTGCAGCCAAACAGTGACTCCTCAGGTCCTCATAATGTGTTTGGAGTTGAATTGCACCACCTGGTGGAAAAAGAAGGATCTGCAAGTCCGGTCCCTCTGCTCATTCAGAAAACAGTGGCAGAGATTGAACGCAGGGGACTGAAGGTATATGATTGTGGCACTATACACTTTACATCTATATCTATAATATATGTGCAGAATTTGAACACAAAGAGCTTTGTGTTAACCCATGTTAAGATAAAATAAATCAAATAAACAATCAAGGCTAATAGAAAAAAGAACTGAAAACTTTTTATCTTTCCTGAAATCAGAATCAGATAGAAAGTGAAGATTTTTTTTGCATTTTGATCTCATAAGTGTACCTTTCTGCCCCCTCCCCATTGTAGGTTGTAGGTCTGTACAGGCTGTGTGGCTCTGCTGCAGTGAAGAAGGAGCTCAGGGACTGGTTTGAGAGGAACAGCTCAGCTGTGAGTCTAAGTGAGGACCTCTACCCTGACATCAACGTCATTACAGGTAAATAAAACTCACCCGGACATTTACAAGACTGACACATAAAGACTTGTAGCAGGGATGTCCATATAATGGCCTAGGGGCCAACTGCGGCCCCCGGTCAGTTTTTTGTTGGCCATTGGCTAATTTTTAAAATTAAATGGAATATGGCCCATATTAGGAAATAAAGTTTATGCTTGACTGTTTTAAACCTCTTAGATTCATAGTTAGGCTAAAATTGAGGGACGATTACAACTGATGATAACAAAAACTGAATGCCCTAATGAATGAAGATGAATGGATAATGGCAGCATAGCAGCATGAACTATGCTTATTACCTGCTATCTGCTCAATCTCGATATCCAATCAGCAAACATAATGCCAAATTACTCTTGAATCACCAACGCTCCTACAAGGTTTATCAGCTTTGTGCAGTTTCTTCTTGTATTTTGTTTGACTGTAGAAATGACCCAGTGCCTCCCCTCTCTGCTGCAAAGATCATAATGTACTCCTTTACCAGGAATGGATCCAGTGGTAGCCAGACAAAAACAGGCCTTCTGAAATCTGATTGGTTGCTCCAAATTCTTCAATGATTGGCTATTTGCCAGCAAGCCCACCAATCAAAAGCCGTGATGTCTGCTGCTTTTACATCAAATTGGTTTTACTAACTTCACTATCTTAAAGTCGGGATGGATCAAAGGTGGATACCCATGTATTTCTCATATCAGCCCTCAGTGAAAAACCTTTGGACACCCTTGACCTACAGCTAGACTTAAGACTAAATCCTGGACTTACATCTGGAGTAACACTTGGACTGGAATCACCTTGACTCAGTTAGATTTTGTTGAAGTTTAAAGAGTGCCTATTATTTCCGTGGGATCCAAAACATTTTTATTCTGTAGTTTTTTATTATCAGCCTGGTTGCCTGGTGGCCAAAATGCAGTTATTATCACTACCACAGCTATACTACTACAGCAGTGTGATGACATAACCTATCACCCTGTTTTTGCTGAACGTTCCTGGGGTTGATTAGAAGTGAGCCAAGCCCACCTCTTTCAGGCAACTTTGGTGCGGTTACTTGTACCGAAGCGGGGACCAATTGCTGTTTTCATATATTTTAAAATGAACAGTGCCGAGTCGAGAATGCCTTCTTGTATGATCACAACAAACAACGTAACTCTTCAAGGCAAACCCAGCTTGGTTGTTTTAAACTGAAACAGAGTTTGATTTCTGTGTTCACATTTGTTCAAACAAACCGAGAATACCCAGTAGTTTCAGGACTACTTCCAAAAACAATCAAGGTCTGTAAAGACATAAACTTTATCTCCATAAGCTGGGACAGGGACTAAATATTTTTAAAAGAACCTTGACGACTCACACTTGTTGATCCATGGGCTGATCTGAACTTGTCCTGTGTATGTCCTCAGGGATTCTTAAGGACTACCTGCGAGAGCTTCCATCGCAGCTTATCACTAGGACGCTGTACCAAGTGGTCAGAGAGGCCATGAAGCATAATCCTCCTCCTGCCCTTCCTGACACACCTGATGCTGATCTGTCCCAGAGGACTGTGGAGCTGTTATCCTGCCTGCCTCCTCCAGAGAGGGTAACACACTTTACATCTGTTGAAGATTATGGTGAAAATGTGGGTCTATTATATGGTCATACAGGGGGCTTTGGAAGCTAAAGGCAAGTCATAGAAATATTCACCATTCAGTAATAAAGAAGAGTTTTTATCAGCAAGAAGCTGAGACTGTAGTTTACAGTGGTACGAGCTGATGTATAATAATTTAAGAAATGAGACTACCCTCATCATCTCTCTCTCTTCAGGCTACTCTTTCACTGCTGTTGGACCATCTCAGCCTGGTGGCCTCTTTCAGCTCATTAAATAGGATGACTCATCAGAACCTGGCAGTCTGCTTTGGCCCTGTTCTCCTCACCCCGACCCAGGAGGCTTGGAGGGCTGGAGGGGGAGGAGGAGGGAAGGGAGGAAGAGGGAAGGGTTTAGGGTCAGGGGAGGAGCTAGCAAGCGCGGTAGATTTCAAACGACATATTGAGGCCCTACATTATCTGCTACAACTGTGGCCGGGTAAGAAAGATAGAGCATAGACCTGAGGACATATAGGAACTCACACATTGCTTCATTGATCACAAACTCCACCCACTCTAGAATACTTGCCATGCAAACTTTCCTGCCTTTAACAATTTTCTCTTTGTCTAAAAAATGTCTTATTCATTCAGTGCCGACACATCAAGTAGAAGCAGATGAACACATCGATGCCTCACCGCCTCCCTCCCCCTCTCTTACCCATACTCCCCCTGGTAAACATCCTACACTGCGACTGGATCTGCCTGAGCAGGAGGAGGTAGTGGTGTCACGGAGGGGTCGAGGTGGTTTGGCCCGGTTGGAGAGTCCACCACCGATAAACCGGTACGCTGGAGACTGGAGCGTGTGTGGGCGGGAGCTTCTCACTGGACATGACGCTGATTATGACGAGGTGGCAGGAAGTGAAAGCGATGGAGGTAAAATGAAGTCAAAAATAGGACATTTTTTGTTTCCAGTAACAGACCGGTTGGAATGGATAAGCCTGTTAAACACATGGATGTTGCTCCTAATAGTTTTCTACAGTAACTCTTTGATCCCTGACCCCTAAATCACTCCGTTGCTTTGAAAATTACATACCCATCAGTAGTTATATCTCCAGAAGTACAAGGTCTATTGAATAATAGGGGTTTCGTAGTGAAGGGGGCACTTGTTAGATTTGTTCAAATGAGACAGTATTGGTATATATGTGACTAAGCAACTAAAAATAATAGAGGGAATTAATATCTCTTAAAAATTATACAGATTATGAGATACCAGACTTTTTAAAATCAATAGCGAGTTATGTTTCCAAGTGCAAGGTGTGGATTTTCAGGGTCAAGAATCATGTTATGATGGCAACTTTATCATTGAACTGTTGCTTATAGATGTAACAGCAGTTTGTGAGCTATCTTGGTGGAGGTTTGCGCTCTCCGAGTGCTGCTAGTCATTAAACATGAATTCAGTAATACTCAACTTTTAAATCTCAATAGTTTTTTACTAATTCACACTTTAAACATTTTTTCACTAACTTTTAACTCACAATGAAATGCAATTTCAATACCTGTACGCTTGCAATACATTGCGGTACAGCTAGTGGTAGGGGAACGTTACTACTTTTGACAGCTTTTCTCCCTCAGTATTCCAAATCCTCACAAAAATAAAAACAGTGGTTTACTGAAATATACCGTGTTTGTGTAATTAACATACCCAGTAAGCTGTGTGGCATGACACAGCATGGAGGCAGTTCTGTAGGACTGCATTAATGTAAAATCTTTATATTGCGAGCCAAATCAATCAGTGGTCTGAGGTTATATCATTGTGCACAAGGCCTTAATATTAGCTCTACAGAAACTCTGATGTAAAGACGTGCTAACTTTTCACTTCTCTCCATGTTATTGTTTCAGGTAGTGGGGAAGAAGAGGAGGAAAAGAAGGCAGCATGGTCACCAGGAACTGGAGGAGGTATTTACGTGGATGACTTCCTGGATTTTGATGCTCCATTTAACTGTCGACTCAGTCTGAAGGACTTCGACATGTTGATCCATGACCTGGACCGCGAGCTCGCCAAACACATCAACATTTGTCTGTAGGGGGGCATAGCTACCTCTGATTGACAAGTTGCTACCATTGCAACTAAAAAAAAATTCTTGCTCAGTGTAGCGGTCGTGGTATAAGAGAGGAAGTGATCATTTTTGGAAAAGAGAGTGGGTATGGAGAGAAGTAACTCCTGTGTCCTTATATGGTCACTGCTGGTTCTAAGCTCTACTCTTAGAGAAGTAGAGAGTCTGAATGACCAAAATTACGAAGTGCCTTAGAAACAAGTGTGATGTTCTGGAAGTTTCTGATGTCTGCAGGAAGATGAGCCATCTGTCAGTGCCAAAAAATAAAACCAAACTTCTTTATTTATTTCTGCAATCCAAAGATAAAATCTGATGTAAATGGAGGAGGAGGCCAGAGGAAAAGCTCTCCTTTATATATTTTTTTTTATTTGAATGCATGTGATGAATATGCAGATGAAGGAGTCCTGTGGAGGATTCGAAGTGAACTTTAATGTTGTTCTGGAGATCAGGGTTGGTCTTGGTTGCACTGTTTAGTCAAAGTTGTTGAATATGAACATGAAATGAACTAACAAACTTATGGCTATTTTTCATACAAGCAGAGCAAGATTTTGTGTTGATATTTATTTTTTATTTTGTGGGTCACTCAGAGACCCAACAGCTCACAGCATGAACTTTTTTAATTGACATTAACCGTAATATTGTGCCTGATGAGACAAAAATGTGAAAAATCATTCTTAAGAGAAGAGCAGTAGAAACATCCACCAGGATGACAAAAGTGTTTCCAAAGAACTGAGAAACAGTTCTGGAAACAAACGCCAAACTTTAACTCCATCTTGTAAAATAATTTACTTGTTTATTGCAGTATTAACAGTGCATTGGAAAGGTTAAAATGTTGTTTTTGGTTAACATGGTTATACTTTACAGAGGCTAATTTTGAAACTGTAAGGTCTACCCCCAAGTTCCACAAAGTCCATGAGCAGCATCTGCTGTCCAGGTAACGGTTTTAGTCTGTCTGATCATGCGTGCACTTGCCTGCTGGGTCTATTTCTAAAGGGCAGCACATAGCAGCTGGAAGGTGAGATCAGACTCTCGGGTGTCAATAAAGCCAAAAACATAGAAAAGGCAGGTTACCTTTCTTGACTGTGGTTTACTTGCAGATCCTTTGCCTCCTGCTTTGGTGTAATGATCAATTATTTTAAGATCTTCGAAACGCTTCATGTCCAACTTCCTATTTGGGTCGATCTGCTTCAGACATTGATGCTATATCCTCTCGGGGCTTCTGCTTAAAATTAACTGGCCACAAATCTCCAGCAGCCAGCATGGAGTGGCACTTCTGCCAGACATGGATTGCAGTGTGGGATGTGGAAACCAAACACATGGCTAGATTGGGAGCAATTTGCTATAGATATCACAGGAAGGACAGAATAATGTACATTCAGAGTTTGTGGAATTTGGGGGTACCTCTGTGACTTTCAGAGCAAATATTCAGACTTTACCAATATTCAACACTTTCTTTGGACATGCTCAGCTCTCCCTTCCTGCTCTCACATTTCTTCAGCCCCTCCCTCTCTGTGTCACCAGTCAGTGTCTGCAGAGGAACTATCCATCCTGATGTATTGCAAAATTAAACTTAACTTTTAAGAATTTTGCCAAAAGAATTGAATATGGGGAAGGGATGAACAAAGTCAAGGAGGATTTTATCCATGAAAATCCAAAAATTTAAACAACTTTTTCTTAATTGTGTGCTTTGTGAAGAGTTTTAGGCATAGCCCTGGGTGGTAACTCCAACATATCAACCCAGAGACCACAAAGAAAGAGAGAAATAATCCTGGACCACCATGTCCTATATATGGGAACATAGGCACACAACACTCTCTCCAGTGTGAAGCAGAAGTAACATCATCCATCCAACTAATTACCTATCCATCCATCCATCTATTATCTACATATTCTTCTAGTGAGGTGCTGGGTGAGAGGCCCCAAGGTTTGAGACCCAGTCTTGTGAATGTGTGAGCAACAGACGAGTGCTCATATACATTTTAAAAACAAAACTGAGAAATAACTTAACAGTGACAGACTTAACAGTAACTTCACTTTGACTTTGTGATGTCTGTTTGTTCTTCCTCGGTGGTCTGATCCACCATTATGACCATAGAAACAGCAGTCATGAGAGGGGAGTTGTCTCTCCCCTTACAGGTTCAAGAGCGTATGTTTGTGAGAGGGAGGAGTTCAAGTTAGGGATGCACAATATTGGATTTTTGCAGATATGTGATATGCTGGTATTTCCAAACTCATTTTTGGCCGTAAAGATATTAATACCATTATTTTTGCCATGAGGGCAAAAGCCTCATTCTATCTAAAACTGGCATGTCTCTTTCTTGGTGACAGTTAGTTTGTGTTAGACTCAGATGTGACGCAGAAACAAACAGTTCATTCTTTGATACATTATATTTTTGATATATAAAAGTGGGCATTCAATAATGCTGAGATAAAACTTTATGGTACATTTGTAGATTCTGCCAGTATTACAGTCAATATATGGAATATCTACATATGTATATGGCAAATACATATGGCAAAAATATCATCTGTAATTCTAAGCAAAGATTTTGTATCCGCCAATACTGCTCATCAGCTTTTTAGACGATATCTGCTTCTACTGATATTGATCTGACAATATTGTGGGTCCCTATTCAGTGATGTCTAAAACATATTTGATCCTCTGAGTGGAACAGAAAGTAGGACGCAACATAACAAAGAGCTGAAAACAACAAAGCAACAAACTTTCACTCACTCCTTCATATTCAGAATTTTTTTTTTTGATAATTTATTCAATAAATGTTAAGTTTCAAGCATTCTGTGATATTTCAGAATAGACTTTAGACTCCGATGGTTGAAAATTCAGTGCTTTACCATCGCTAGCATGTAGCATTAGTATGTAGCTCAACTATTTCTTCTTTTAACTATCATGAAGACCTGTGGGGAAGTGGGAGGAGCTAAACACACCAAATGATCAAAGTCAGACCTGTTGTGTTGTATTTATGTTCTGTTTTTGGTTTGTTAGAGACGCAGCTGCACAGAGGGCACCACAGGGGGGCCTGTTGCAAGCTGTCTGATACTAAGCAGCCTGCAGCGGGGCTGGGGCTTATCAAGACTTTGTTAGTCTGGATATTGAAAGATTAAATGACAACTAGAGAACACCTGTAGCACAGTGTCACCCTCTGGAGCTCTCTGGAGCCTCCTACAGCTTTTATTTGCTCTTTATAACTCTCTGTAACCCCCTGCAGCTCTCTTTTGCCCCCTGTATGGTCTCATGTTTAAAGCTTTTTGACGGTACTATGACAATTTTTTTGATCCATAGAAGGAAAAGATGCCATATTCAGTGTTAACTGTTTTTGTTTTCTTTAAAAAAAAAAGTGTTTGTTTCTCAGTGTTTTTGTTGACAGTATTATTTTGTTTTGCACATTTTTATTAAGCACTTGCATATTTTATTTTGTCAACAATGTTTCTATGCAGACGATGTAACCAAAGTGATGAAGCACAGTTTGATGTCTTTATGTCTTATTAATCTGACCAACTATTAAACACAGTATTATTGTTGTTATTACTGAATGATGAGGCTGTCATTATTACAAATTCTCCAATTGCACCACTGTTACATTTTGATTGTATACCACCACAGTTTCTTTCAAAAGCCACCATATCCTCAAGATTCAAACTGAATTTGAAATTTGGTCTTGGTCAGAGAAACTTTGCTACAAGCATCCCCAAATTATCCGTATGGTTAGAAAAATGTTGATAATCATGATAATGTGTTGAGTATCAGAACATTAAAACTAAAACAACATCCAAACTTGAAAAAAAAAATCCTTATCCTAATTTACCCATGTGAGCTGCATGTCTGAGCACAAACAGCAAAGTTTTTCACTAAGATTTTACCCTTAAGTTTACCTGCTGCCCCTTAGTACTAACATGTAAACTGCATTCCTGCTATGATCAAGAAAGTCATAAAATTTTCTGGTAAGGTTACCCAGGTATTCAAAAAAAGAAAACATCAGGGTTTCATGTGTGTTCATATGTGGACTTGAGACAAGAGAAACTGTATTCTGATAAAACATGTAAAAAACACTGAATGTGACAAGGTAAATTGAGAGAATATGAGTACTGGAGAGTATAATTATTAATCAGAGCTTATCATGATTACACACAGTTTTATTGCAGAGTTGTTGGAGGTTGACATTAGGTTCACTGCGTTCCTCTCTGCAGGCTGAAACCTTAAATGGAAACGCTGCCCAGGCTGAACTGGGCCTTTAACCCTCAGTGCTGTCTGACAGGACATCTTTAATGACTACTTAGGTCAACAATCTCGCTAAGCCTGTATAAACAATTTGCTAAGCATGACTACTTGAAGGCTGAAATATCTTAAAAACACTGGGAGAGAGAAACTTTATCATGAAATTTCACATTTCAAATTTCACAAAAGATTAATAATGAGGGGAAAAACACCTTAGGTATGCAACTGAATCTCTCTCATTTAAGTATTTGTCTTAGCAAAATATCAGAAGAGTAACATAAATACCAATATTTTGTTAATTTTCTTCTCCCGACATGAGAAAAACACTCATCTCCCTCATGTTCTTCATTCGCCTCTAAGAAAATGTGTTCACAAACTGTCGTTGTGTCATTGGGGGACATGCAACTCGACATGCACCTAACACAGGTGTATGTTGAGCCTTCAGCTGGCTCCAGTGGAAGGAACTTGTATAGGTACATCTATGTGGCCACAGTAAACATTAGAGCCCAGGACTGGAACCCTTCCGCAAAACCCCTGTTTAAGAGGGGTGTTGTCCAAGTCTGGAGTGCAATGGCCTTAAGACTTAAAACTGAACTTATTTCTAAGATTTGATGTCTTAGACAACATGTTTACATCATGTGCTGGTGGTCTTTAAAAAACCTAAAATTCATCAAAACTATGTCTTCATTTTCTGTAGATAACTGTTATCAGTATTTGTTTTGCCAAAATTATAGACAAAGGTGTCAGTACCATATCAATATAAAAAAGTCTGGTATAGAGTGGTGCAGGGATGATGTATTTTTGTAGGCCAACACAGAAGTCAGTGTCACACTGGTTTCCTCAACTGCAAGCCCACCAAAAGCCTATGGGATTTTTCACTGAGTTTTGGATTAATAAACTCTCTGGAGAACAAAAAAATATAAAATTACATGTATTGTTCTTTGTTAATCTGAACAAAAAAAACAACTTTTCACAATTTTTAAAGCTTCAACATAATCAGCAAGAGTGAAAAGTTATCAGTAACCTACTATTGAACTACAACGTAGCAGCTTGACTTGGAGGCAACTACAATAGCCTACTTCCAATGTATACCATCTTGCTGTACCCTCTTTTTTGAGAATTTCCTCTTAACCAAATGATCATTAACACGATTAGCAGTTAGTTAGCAACCATCTCTTAAGCACACAACAACAGTTAAAGTTCTAACAGCAGGCAACATCAGATGCATTTCATTAACCTTTTGACTGGCATTGTGACCGTGCAGCTGACTTTTTGCTGCATTACCACTGTATTTAAAATTTTGAAAGCCCGCCATTGTCTATTTTTCCATATTCACCTCTCTGAATAGTGTTTGTAACACCATATATATCCACTGGGTGGCGCTGCTGTACATGAATATAATTGTTCTTAAACTAGAAAAAATTGGAGGTGAATCGTTGCTGCATAGCTTCCCAGAAATCTAACAGTAAGAGTATACGTCGGAGTGAGAAAAAGTCTTTTCACTTATTTCCAGATCCTCTAACAATCATAATTTAGTTAAAGGAAATAAATTTGCTGATAAAAAGTGTGTCTATGATCGCTCAGAAAACTGGGTCAACAGCTAAATATCTAAATTTTGCTCTCTGGGAAATAAATCCATTCATGCCCAGTATAACCCTTAAGGAAAGCCAACCAGCAGGTTGACCAACATATCTGCTTCCCGATTGAGTCATCTGAAAAATGAAACCTGAAATGTTACTAAATGAAGAGGAAGGAACACACCAACAAATAATATGTTGCAACTGTATTTCTTAGTTTGGAAGTCAAAGGGTTAATTCTCATTAAACAATAAAAATCTTATCTGCCTGTGTTCATCACAAACATTATTTCAGGCATTTATCCAAAAACGGAATTCTACATCACAATTAGTTTCGGGCTCGAGAACCAGGAAGTGCTACATAACAAATCACTTAGACGTTTTTGGACTCATACCTACACAACTCTACTGACCAGCATTGAAAAATATGCAGCATAAACCTTATACCATTGTAAGACACTCTAAGAGCAAAGAGAACTACTAGTAATGAACCGTTGTCTTCACAGTCTCTGCAGTTCAACATAGGCTTTATTTCTATATTTTTCTTCACACTTTGTTCCCTCACATACACACATATTTTGAAACTGTCACTAATTACAAACAACTTCCTTCCAGTCAGACCGCAGGAAATCATCGCGCTCTGCAACTGGAGCCTCCGCCAACCTGTATCAGACAATAGTAGGTCCCGCCCACACGTACGTAACAGTTGCAGGCCCCTCCCACCTGTTATGTGACTGCCGGACACTCATCTTTTTTTTTGTCCTCCCTCCGATTGGCTGAGGGAGTGAGCAGCTGATAAAGCAGAGCCCTGATTGGCTGCTCTCTTTCTGTCTTTCTCTCTCCTCTCTCTTCCTCGGGGGGCGTGTTGAGCGTTTGCAGGCTGCAGCTCCTCTTCCTGAAAAAAAATAAAAAACAATGTTAGAAACACAAAAAAAGACTAAATAAACAAAGTTAAGGAGCCGGCAGAGGAACAGCAGCGTGTCCAACTAAATGAGGAACCTTCAGACAGAAACTTCAATGAACTGCACCAGGTAAGAGAGGCACAGAGCAAACTGCGTCACACCGCTTTTGTCCGTCTCTTTCCGTCAAGTGTCAGTCTGAAAAAGTGTCTCAGTTTGTCCTCTGCTCATTTTTCCTGTTAATCTCACTTTATGATATTTATATGATTACATTTGTTAAGGTCATTTTAACCATAATGAGTTCACTGAGCTCAGATGAGGCTAACAAACATCCATCATTTAGAAAGATCAACAGTCAGTAGGGGAAGCCTGGGTATGTTGGCCCCTTTTTTTACAGTCCTGTGAAGACTCTTTTATGTTCAGTATCAACAAATTATTCCTCAAAAGGAAAAAAGCTAAAGGTCTCACAATAGAAAGGCATCACTTTATTATTGATTTTGTTTAAATATGATTTTAACAGCAAGTTACAAAATATTAAAGATGCTAAGATCAACTACCATGTATGGGAGTAGTTGTCCTATAGGTTGTTTTTTTGTTTTTGGTTTTTTTTTGTTTTTTTTGGGGGGGGGGGATCCAGACAGAGACAAATTCAGGCTTATCCACACAAGTTTTTAATTGGGATGCACAGTTTAAGCCAATATCTGATATACTGATATTTCAATACGTATTTTGGCCAAAACTGATATTGATACCAATCTACAAAAATGACTGAATGCAGGTCTTTTTAGGTTACACCTAAATCATATGTGAAATGTATTTTGACATTAACAGTAAAATTATTCATATGCACATTTTAAAGCTAAAACACTGGTTTACTTAGCTGCTGAAAGAAACCCTGCCCTATTTTGGGAGCTTATACTCTAAATTTAAGATTAATTTGCAAAAAAACTCCACAAACTTGTTGGAAATACATAAGGCTTAAATACCGGCGGCAAATGTCTGCAGAAATTTTAATATCTGCCAATACCCATGCTTACTCTTTAAATCAATTATCAGCAGATATTGATATCGTACCGATGATATCATGAGTCCCGAGTGGATAAATCTTTGTGTGCAACAAACTATTTATATATTTTCAGAAACTATGACATCACAGCCACACCTCTCCCTTAAACCGCATGCGCAACACCTGATAACAGAAACAATGGCAGAGCACAGTGTTGTGTTCGTGCTGCAGGAGCTACTGAGCTTGTTTTGGCTTTTGCTTGAATCTCTACTGCTCCTGTACAGCTAGTGTGAGCAACAAGGACGTGGAGAACAGCATAGGCCATTGTTTGCATTTCTCATGATGTATGCACATGCTTCATGTCTCCTTCTCTGGTTCTGGTGTGTGTCTGCCGCAGCGTTGCAGCATCACTTACAGGCCTGGCATATATACTACAGCATTTTCAGTGTTTTTGTGTGGGTGGACATATTTCTTGAAACAATGCTGTCTTTACAGAGAAATGTTTAAAATTGAAAATGTTTTTGTCTCAGTGTAGACAGGGTCTTAGAGAAGTGTGAGGTTTACCTTTCATTTGAGTGACCAAAATAAGTTTTAATATTAAAATCATGTTTATATTTGCAGTGCTTGAGAAATTCATCAGGCAACCTGTCATAAGAACAAGAAACGTAAATATTTTAGCAACTTTCAAAGACTTGTTTAAAAACTAAAACTGTTATTGTTTTTAGACAAACATTTTGAACAGGAATAAGGAATTTCAACTTGTGCCGACTCACTGGGCCTCTCTGAAAAGTCAGACGTTAATCAAACATAATTTCCAGTTTAGTTTTGAAGCTAAACATAAACAGCAGCTACACATAAACCACTAAAACTAGTTTTTCTGTTCAAGAATGCATGTAAATAACAATAATTTGATTTCTTAATTGAGAAACAAATGGCCATTACCAACATCATCTAAAATTTTCAGCAAAATCTGTCCAGTAGTTTTTGTATAATATTTCTAGCAAACCATGGTGTTTACCTTAAAGTGGGTGGTGGTCTAATAAATTTGCAACTGTGTTTAATAATGATTTTAGCGCAGCTCTTATAGGCTTCAGTAAAACTGCCTGTATACAGTAATCCCCTAATCTAATTATCAGCTATACGTTGAAGCAATACTTCAATAATACATTGAACCATGTGACATCATCATAATCTGCTGTCTGCAAAAGGTCTATACTGATGTTATGCCCCCACACTATTGAAAGCTGAGAGAGATGGAATTTTCAAGTGTAAACAGACATTTGGTGAATAGATCCAGATGGTGAGAAAATTTGACTTATGATTTATTGATCTAAACTTATTTTAATGTTTCTTCATCAGAGCTGTAAATGTCAAACATTTGCCTCATGGATCATGTATCTGACACATCTGTTAAACCTTTCAATCTAAAATCAGAGCTTAATGTTTTTCTTCTTCACCTGAGTTATTTTTTTAATCTGAGATATCAAATTATGATTATGTGAACCCTTCCTGGTCATCTTCCTTTCTCCCAGAGTCCTTCGCACCCTGGACTCTGGTCCAGCGGTGCCATCTCCAATCATGCCTGTGGACATGGCAATGAGAATCTGCCTGGCAAGCTCTCCTCCTCTACACACCTTGCTCACAAACTATGACAACACTCTGCTGCGGCGCTGTGAACCGCTCCGACCCTGTCTGATCTCCAGTCCCAGTGAGGATGGAGACACCGTCACCACTGCAGCCACCTCCTCAACCATGGCCAGTTCAGAGACGTGGCTGAGGAAGAAAAAGAAAAAGAAGAACGTGGTGTTCGCTGACTCTCGGGGCCTCGCACTCACTGCCATTCACGTCTATGATGAGTCAGAGGATGACTTGCTGTCAGAGCTGCAGTACCACTTGATGGAGATAGAAGGCGCCACTGCTGCACTGCAGTTGGGAGAAGGCAAAGGTAAGTGTACTATAGAGAGAATAATCAGTGGAGATAGGATATATAAAGTAGGAAATAGTAAGATTCTAGCATTTTTTTCATCAATTCATTATGAATGCTCCAATCACTTTTTTTTCCCTTATTTTGATGACCAATCAGTTATGAGCAAGATTGGCCCATACGGATTATATTTAGTGTTAAGGTGCCCAATTGGTAAACAGTTGGTCAGTATACCTAGCCTTGCAGTGTCCTGCATTTTTCTACAGGGGGCAGCATAGTCAGATGAAAGGAGCGCCAAAGTCATCCTTTATTTAGTCAGCAACATACATAAACTGATATTGTTCAACGGAAGAATCTCTTGGAACCTTCCAGATACCTTACAGGAGGGGCATTTGAATTTCACAATGGTATGATTCATGGTTTGCATTCATGTGAATTAAATGACACAATCATTATCATTCTGAAGAAAAAGACCAGACTTATTCAAGATGCTAAACCATGAAAAAAGCTTTATAAATTAAATGTATTAAGTCTCAGAAGATTAAATGAAGTTACATTCTACAATGTAAACAACATGGCTCCTTCAGAAATGTTTTTTCCAAGTTTCTCAGCAAAACCAAATGTCCTTTCTTTTGAGTTACTTTTGAAAATATTGAAATTAAGTTGTTTTTTTTTCCAAGCCTAATAGTGTTTAGCAGAAAATACCTTAAACGTATGATTTTGCCACTGACTGAACCTTAAACACAGTACAAAAGTTTAAACATGGGTATTAAACAGCACTATTATGTTTTTTTAACTGATACGTCTAAAAGTTTTTTGGATTTTCTAGGCCTGCATGAAGCGAGAAAAACATGCAATGTACTATAACATTGTTTGATATTGCAAAAATGATATGGGTTGTGATAATTTAACAAAAAAGAAAGACTGGGTTATTACTAAGCTATTACAAATAGTCCTAACCTATTTTTTCTCCCAGTAATATACAGCACTTCCATCTGCAAACTGTCTTTTCCTGAATCTAAAAGAAAACCAGGAAATGCTTTTATCCACTAAATTGGGCAAAAAAATTCAAAAGTAGCTTTTAGAGTGGTGCAAAGATGACGTATTTTTCTTGGCCAATGCAGAAGTTAGCATTGTGCTGGTTTTCTCAACTAACAGTCAATGGGATTTTTCAGTGTTTTTGGGTCACTGTTGATAATAAGCTCTGTGGCAAAGAAAATTTAAAATTAAAAAATCAAACTTTCAGGACTCTTTAAGCTTAAGTGTAATTGGCCAATTACAGTGCAAAACTATCACCAAGCTATTATGGAGCTACAACATGGCAGTTGGACTTAAAAGCAACTACCACACTTTCACTGCACAAGGCCGCATTGAAACCCCTTGTTTGAGATTTTCATCTTAATTGAGTGACCAGATTAAGTTGGTGCCTGTGGTTTTGACTATAGTGTATGTATTATTAATTTATTAAAAACAATCAGAAATAATTCAGTCGGCTTCCTGGCCATTTTTGTGGTTCTTGTTAGCAATTTGATAACAACCATCCTTTCAAAGACACAATAACACTTTGAAATTCAAAAGCAGGGTAATATCAGATGAATTTAAGTTGTAAAATCAAAAGCTAAAGTCTCATTCTTATGTGTTCATCACAGACCTTACTTAAGATTAATCGAAAAAGCCTTTCATAAAATCCCATACACTTTTGATTTTGTGAAACGGATGTGCTAAAATGCTAATTCACTTCATGCTCACAGAATGTTGCTTGAAAGAAAAGTTTTTTTTTTTTAATTTATTGCAATGAATTCAGACTCTCAAGATGAGTTTCCTAAAAATGCTCTTATCAGGTTGATAATAAAATTGGGATACTCTGTGCATCCCTAGATCTTACCATGGCTTTTTAATTGAAGGAGGATGATGGACTCAGATTTTTTGGGTCATATGGTGTTTTTAAAGTCAAAAATATCCCTATTGGTTTAGAACTTAACTCCTTTGTGAGGTAGAGTCCTTCTACACTCAAGACAAGGTAGCTTGTAGCATCTGAACTTATCCCTCCTCTCTTGTGAGCAGTAATAGTAGTCACCTGAAACACCCCGAAAAGACCTTCCATTTTGATGTCCTACCTCTGTTGCAACAGTAGTTCAAGCCCATTTTCTTGTGGTTGCAAGCACAGAGTAGACAGGTCATCCAGTCAGAACAGACCGGGCCTTTGTAGGAATGGGATCTGAAAGTGACAGGAGCTCCAAAAAAGGCTTGCAGGTGGAGTGAGAATAGAGGTGGAGCAGGGGTATTTAGTAAGCAAAAAAAAACTAGACATTTTTTAGGACATTTGCAGTTGTGAACACACTCTAGCTGTCATTTAAATCAAGTACTTAAACTAAAGGTAAGGCTAAATATGACCTCTTACATACATATTTGGCTGGTTGTTCAGGTAGTCTACAGCAGATGAAATCAGTGTTAACCATAGCTGACTGGTTTGATGATTGGTGGCTGTAAATACTGTAATTTTAAATAATTGATTGATCACATATCTTTTCAATAACAATAATCTGGTAACTATTTATTCCCAATCAAGGGGGGATCTCTACTGCAGATAAGTCAACAAATCAAAAACACTAATTAACAGTAATTTCTGTGTTCTCCTCTACCCATAGATCGTGGTCCCGTCTTGACTCTTGACTTCACTCCTCCAGCTGCAGACTACCTTGACTTGAGGCAGCGTCTCAGATCTCAGCAGGTTTGTTTGGAGACATGTTCAGTCCAGGATCAGCAGCTCTCAGGGACAGTCCAGGTCAGGAACATCTGCTTCAACAAGTCTGTGTCTGTTCGGATCACCTTCAACTCGTGGCAGACCTTCCAGGATGTATTGTGTGAGTACCTGAACAACGTGTACGGCTGTCCAGACACCGACACGTTCTCGTTCTCTGTCATAGTTCCTGAGAGTGTCAGCGGCGTGGAGTTTTGCATCCAGTACCAAACACCCAAGCAGACCTTCTGGGACAACAACCATGGTACCAACTACAGGCTGAGCGTTTCTGATCCAAACACAAGCTCCAACCAGAGTGCAGACATCACCAGCGGGTTGCCGATACAGAAGGGCAGGCCCACCGAGAAGAGAGAAGGGGTGGAGTTTGATCCGTTTGGGAGTCCGAGGACCTCAGCAGGGATCTTTCCTGAATGGCAGAGCTGGGTTCGTGTGGAAAATACAGCTCCCTACTGGTGAATAACAAAAAGGGACAGTTTGGATGGCGCACTCAGCATGATTTTGCTCCCAGGTTCTTTAAAATCTCCAGTGTCCTTGAATAGTCTGTCTTCTAAAGTTCTTCCAGGTGTGTCGGAAACATGATGGATGTTTTCAAATGAGCCCTTACATGAAGACTCAAATCCCTTATGGTCATTGTGTACCAGGATTAATAGCTCCAGCAACAATCCTTTCCAGTCTCCACCAATCCTCTACAGTCCTCAGGAGTCAATGTTGGTGTTACCTGAAAACAATCATCTCCATTAAGGATTCTCTGGTCTTTATGAGTAAAGAGTTAACATCTTCCAAATAAAAACAGGTACTCTTCCCACCACAGCCATGTTCCTATGACATTACACTCAGGATGGGAAATGTGATTATTGTTATCAGCTTCTACTGTTCTGTTAAGATTGTTTGTCATGTGAGTGGTTTCAAATTAGGGGCCTGGACATGGATCTGACTACACTGTATGTTAAAGTCAGGTTCTTTTCTTTAGTTTAAACACAAACATACTGTACTCGGGCATTATTTGATGGCAGCATAAGAGGATAACAGAATTAGAGTTTCCCACCATGATTGTAACTTCCCAGAAACATGGCTGCCATGGGAATACAGTCCTTCAAAGGGACAAAAATGGATAAAACTGGTAGAGCTGCTGCACATAGGATCTAATTTAACCCACGTCACTGCTGTAAAAGAAGACCTACCCAAACTAAAGATCAAGGTTGCATCTTTTGGGTATGGACTTGATTCAGCTGGATAGCTTTGCTGGCCTTGTAGGAAATCATTGAAGGAGTGACAAAGGAAATTTTAGTCCTCTTCAAAATCACATGAGTAAGCTCCACTTGAAATCTGCTGGAATGCCCCTGAAACGACAATCATATGTTAAAGGGTTGTCCACCATCCAAAGTTTTTGGATTCTGTATAAACGATCCACTCAATCTCTAAGGATTAAAATCCAACAGATTCACTAGAACCTTATTCGAACTTCCGAAAGACCATCAAGTGTTCCTGGGGCAAAAAATGACCCAAAAATGACCTTGGTCCAAAAACAGCACAAAGAGAACAAAACCAGCATGGATTTATATCCTCCAACACCAGCTTAGATCACTGCACTCCAAAGATTCAACGATTCAGAAACCAGAGAACAGTGAAACATTCAGGGTTTGAAATCCATTAGGACCATCAGACCATCCATCTGTCCATCAGACCATCCATCCTTACATCCATCCCTACATATATACATACATACAACTTAACCTGTTTGGGGTTGCACAGGGTTTGAAATGAAAGACCATTTTGAAAAAAGTTCAAGGTCTAAATTCATGAAAACCCTCCTACAAACTCTGGGTACAGGTTCAACCTCAGTCTGTTTTCATGGAAACCCTTGATGCCTTCAGGTGAACCTCACCTTTGACTGGGTTCATGATCCTTAACTTCTTGTCCATAAACTAAACCTCACCTGGTCTGGGTTGAAGTGTCTTCATCTTTCTGCACCTTAAGGCTCAAACCTTGAAGTGGACTGGTATACTTTTTGGTTTAAGAGATGATCCCAGGATGAAAACCCCCACATGTGGTATTGCCATGGTATTGTTTAGGAACTTTATTCTGCTCTTATTGCACTAAAGTCCATGAGAGATCAGTACATAGCTGTTTTCAGGCATAGTCCTGTTTATATAAAAAAATTGACTCGGATTAACATCCATTTTGGGCCTTCAGATACCAAGTTGACTGAACTTTACCCTATGCATTATACACCTTCGGGGATGACCTTCAGTCAGAACTTGCTGTCTCGCCTTTTATGCAAACACCCACTCATCTTTTCTGTGTCTCTTAGACTCACTGTGGTTTATTTGTCTGTCAAGTCTCAGCGCTATGAGCCCATGTGTGCTGTGTGCAGTGAGGAGAAATAAATGAAACCAGATAGTTTAGGGCAGTTAGGCTAGCAGCACTTTTTAAAGATTTTCTCCTTTATTTTATCATTAAACTTACTATGAAATACAACAGATGTATCAAACAGACCTTTCAGAGAGTTGGATATATTAAAATGAAATGTTCAAGACAAAAAGTGCAGAGTACTCAGGGATGTGTTGTTTGTGAACAAAGCTGCTTTTAAGAGCTGACTTTGTCATGAGGACAAATAGAACTGGCCCTTATTTGAGAGATGGCTTCATTTTCTTCATTTTTATTGTTAGATAATAGATGTTAGAAAGACTGGTTAAAAATTGAAGAGCTGAAAGAATAACTCTTGTTACTAAGTAGGGCAAAATAATCTGGATCGCTAAAATTAGGTGGAATTCCCATCACCACGAGCTGGGCTGGAAAGACGTAAATGAACCACACCTTTTTACTTTATGGCAGATCATTTCAGTTGATGGACAGTGTTTGTAATTGGTGTCAGTATTCAGTGAATCTACCGATTCAGTTGGAATGAAGGCATCCTAGACCATGTCAACTTACAGTTTGAGAAATCTTGCATTTAAAGATGTTCATGTTTGGCATTAGGGATTATCACTTGGTTCTTAATCTGTATGCCCAGATTGGATGTTGCATTTTAATAAACACAGCCATAATGATCCTAAAAAAAATAAAACTAAAAAATCAGAATCTGAATATCTCTCTGAATACTTCATGACTTTTGTTCACACTTGTTCCCTTCAGCAGGAAGTTTTCCCTGTAAGACAATAGAGGGGTGGGAGAGGGGAAAATGCAAAGGGGCTGAATGGAAGATATCAGGATAAAGCAAAGGCAAAATATTCAGTTGTATGCACTCATATATGCAGCGTCCCCAGAAAATCTCTGGAAATTTTCAAGTGTGAGTAAAACCTCCCTCCATGAGGGCTCAGTCCTCAGACCAGAGTAGGGCTTTGAATTTGGCCTAAAAAGGCTTTTTGGTTTGCTTTTGGGTTCAGTCCAAATGTGAGACTAAAAATAAACGTGCACTTTAGTTCATGATATCCGGAGTGTTAGAGTCTTTGAAGAGTTTAAAATGGTGACTTACTCGGGCAACAATGGGAATGTTTAAGGTTTAAGTAACCTCACCAGCAAAGAATCTTTTAAATTCAAAGTAAAAGATGTTAAGCACAAAAACAGAGCTGCAATCTATTTTTTAGTTTTACTCATCTTTGATACAAACGGGGCTCAGTCTGTTTCGAGTTAAGTCTCAGATTTATCTCCCTCTCTTTTTGCTGCAGGGCCTCATTGGTCCTCATCATGTCTTCACTCTGGTGACATTTTACATCTTAAAGTTCAAAAACAATTCTTGAACTGACTCTCATAACTACCTCGGTTGCTTTGTTCCAATTTATTATTTAAAAGTTAACAAACGAGAGGCTTCTAAAGCTTGCCAGTGTGGACAGCAGACCGCAGAGGACTCTGACAACTTGGTAACTTTTGCACCATAACACCTGTAGAAGTGATTGATATGGAAAACTAAATAACAGCTTTTAAAGAGTGGAGGTTGAAGTGACAAAAGGGATTTATTTGCCCACTTGAATGAGCAGGGCTATATTCTCGAAACTGACCATGTTGTTGAAGCAGTCAGTGTTGTTAAGCCCTGTGGTACTCTGCTGATAAGACAGTGAGGAAAATTTAACCTGTCGCAGCTTTTATGGCATGCTTTGCCTGAACACAGATCTTTTTATTATCCATAGTATATTGCTCTCAGTTGTGATAGAAGTTGCATGGTATAACTTTTATGTTTACTACTGCTGCTGCTTATACTACTACTGCAGAGGGATGAGTTAACTTGTGACCCATTTTGTGCTGGTTGCTGTGGCAATCACATTCTCTCTGCAAACAGACTGCTCCAGGAGTCCAATTAGAAGCAAGCCTAGACCACCTCTATTTGAGTTTCTACCAGAGCAGAGTTCAATTGCTGTGTTCATGTATGTCCAAACTGTTCGATCCAAACCAGGAACACCCCCTTGTGTTGGAACAACTCTCTCTAACAATCTAATTGTGAAGGCCCCTAACCCTGACTGACGGGTCACATTGTCTATCATAGGCTGGCTATCAGTCAAACTATTTCTGAGTTGGCATGATACTATCATTCAAATTTAGTAATGTTTCTGGTAAAAACGAAAAAATATTGATATTTTAATGATGCCACAGCACAAATAGAAGACAGAGACACTCAAAACTGAGTAAATTATTGTTTTTAGAAATAAAACCTTGCATGTAAACTCTTGCACACAGTCCTCATAGCTTTGTTCCAGTTCCACTCACTTTTCCAAAAGTTTGCTGCATATTTGTGTGCCCCCTCTTTCTCAGTTAAAACTATGATTGAAGACCTGAAATTTTTTCAAAGCTGAAGTAGTTTTGGTTTGCAGTCATGAATTAACACACATCGTTATGTTGTAAAAGACATTTTATCAAAAAGTATTGATGCATTAGACATTTTGTCAACTTAAGGGCACAGATACCAGATACCATGTTCATTTTATCAAATGAGCACAAATGTAACTGAACCGGGCACCGTGACAATGTCAGCTTGAAAATATATTCACATGAAATATTAATTCAAGGTTGCTTCCTCTTCCTTTTTTTTCTTTATGGCACATTTGCAAAACAAGTATACGAACACTGCCACCAACTGTCCTCTGTTCAGGCACTGATGCTAATTATGTAAAGCCAGACCAGACGAGAGAGGGAGAGGAGGAACAGTTGCCCTTGGTCTGAGAACACCTTTATCGGCTTGTGTCTGTTGGTAACAGGTCTAGTCTGTTGACATGGTAACATGTAGTTCCAGGTGGTTTTCATGACTTTGGGGGTCATTATAGATATATTGTTGTAGTAACTACTGAATACGTTTGTTTTAGATGCATGATTGGTGTGTTATCATTATGTCCCGTTGCCATGGTTTCCTGTGTCAACTACAATTCATCAACAGTCCTCTTACAACTCTATGACCAAAAACCATCAAATCCAGCACAAAACTCTCCTGTAGCCCTTAAATGAAAGTGAACCACCCTCTGTACACCCTCCACACCCATGTTGATAATGTCATGCTGCAGTGCGTTATGGAATGTCAAAGCTGTTGTATTTTTCAGTTCATAGTTTCACTTTGTGTTGGTGGTTTCTATTTTTTTGGTGTTGTTGTTGTTTACTTTGAAACCTCACTTGCAACAAAGCATTTTATTTTTCACTTTATTTTGAAATTTCAGATCCAGCACTGCACTTCCTCTTTGCTCCTGTAGCCCTTTAAGTCAAAAGCCTTTACTGAACCAAGAAACACTTCCAGTGCCCTTACCCTGTAGCTGCTACTGACTATGTGTGTGTGTGTGTGTGTGCATGCATGTGTGCGTTTGTTTTATAAGTCATGTGACAGGAAGTGTTAAAGTCTGATGGTTATTGAAAGTGTTGAAAAGTATTCTGAGCGTTTATTTGAATGCAGCTGTGGCCTTTTGGTCAGAATGAAGTGTGAACTCTTCATTCTGATCTCACACGAATGCAGCATGTTAGCTAGCAACAGGTCAGCCAAATTTAGCCCATGGTTAAGTAGCAGTTAGCCATAAAGTTAATGATGGTTTTATGGCTAATGGCACTTTGTTTGTAGCATGCAGCTAGCTGTAGCAGCTGAACTGTAGCATGTCTGTACAATGTGCAATGTAAAGATGATGTCAAACTGATGTCATTATTTTTTTATTGAAATAGAAAGTAATGAAAGTAAGGAGTGAATGACTGTTCCTTCAATGTCCTTTCAGAATAAAAGTCTAATGTTCAAATGGTTATGAGGTCTTTTCTCTTTTTATCTTTTGCAGTGAAGTTTTGATATCATAGGGATGCTCAGTCAGTACATTCACACCACACACAGTAGAACAGACTAGAAGAGAGATGTTAGTTGTTGGCTACTTGGCCAAGCTTTAAGTTCAGTTTACAAGGGTCTCCATGCTGAAACCCTGTCTCAAAGGAACCTTACATCAAGGGTCATCAATTACAGGGCCAGCTTTGTCATGACAGATGCTGTGGGGGGCATATTACCGTACAAATGAAATAAAAGGATTTTTTTTTTTTGTCTATGTTATTGCATATGGCCAGCAGCACTATCACCCATACTCTGGGGACACTGGGATATCTTGTTACTTGAACCCTGGCACTTTAAATGCCAGAGTAATTTGCACATTGTTAAATTATTGTCTGCTTTAACTTATTGTTTGCAGTCTGTATTGTCTATTAGGACATGCACTGTTGACCCCTTGGCCAGGTCACCCTGTGAATGAGATTTTTGTTGATCTCAATGAGTCTTATCCGGCTAAATAAAGTTAAAAAAAGAAATAAAGAGAGAATTGATATAGCTTACTTAAACCAACACTAAGTAAGTTTTCAGCCTTCATAAAATATTTTCATAACTTTTGTGATGAAACATCGACTTACAACTAGTTGAATGACACCTCTGTCATGGCCTGGGGGGGTCTGTATCGCTTTCACTGGCACTAAGCAACTTTGAGGAGGGTGGCAGGAAACCTGCCACTCAAAAAGACTACAAATATGCTGACTGCTTTACCGCATACGTCACTTCCCCTTTCCCCATTCGCTACAAAGACGGAAGTCGAGTCGAACGCCTACGCGCAACTAGTGCTATCATGGCAGCAGCTGCAAAACAAACGAAGAAACGAAAAGTTTTGTCTGAGCAGACAAAAAAAAGAAAGAGGGAGGCTACCCGGAAAAAGGACAGTCAAGGATTAACATTGGCCCAGCTTTCACTCGCTGGCGTGAGCTCAAAGACGAGGAGGGATTTCCGACCGACACTGCCTTGGCTCTGTTCCTGCTGGACTAGTAAGTAGCTTCCTCCTGCTGGGATCTGTACGTGTGTTTACTGTGAAATTAGCCAACATAGCGTTTTATTTATCGGTTTCAAGGCTCTAAAACTCGTCAGCGCGTCAGTCGCTGACGAGTCAGGTAAGGGGGGGGGCGGTGGGGGGATACGGTACAAAACAAAGTTACACGTTTATTTTCAACATCGTCATATGATATTGTTTAGCCACAATTAGATTCATTACCTCGTCGCTATTCATCCTTCACACAGCCGCTGGGAACAGAAATGTAGTTCAGTCCAACTGCAGGCGACCGGGAGATCAGGATTTTACGGCGCTACGCGCTGGGCCTCATGGGAAATGTGGTCTTCTTTCAGGCAAAACACTACCGCCTTTGTCCACCGGCGCCGCCATAATCAACGAAAACTGAAAGTTCTTAAGTGTTGCTTTAATTTGATATATTGCCCAGTCTAACCTCTACATCTTCCCCCAATGTCACTCCCCCGCCCTTTCTCCCCGTTTTCACTTCTTTTTTTTCTTTTTTTTTTTTTTAAATGTGTCAGGATTGTCGGGCTAGCTGCTAGTTCAATGTTATAAATTGCCTATTACTTCTAAGAAAGTTCTACAGTTACTTCAATCAATACTTAGTATCAAAAGTAACTGATTATTTAACTTGAATTATTTTTCCCTTTTCCATCTTTATAAAAAAAACCTCCAACTGGTTAAAATGAATTTACAGTGTTTGACATGTACACATAATCAACAGCACACCTAGGGCTAAAAGTGCCTACATAACCAAGCAATACTCTGATATCTATAATATCGCTACTGTTTTCGAAATTGTGATCTCTGACACTAAAGTTAATCAAACGAGTCATTTTATTACAGTTTTTATTTAAAATATGTAGTTACTGCCCAGCACTGCACATACAATGCATGCACACTGTATTTATGTGAGACCATCACATCTGTGAATCCATCAGTGTTTCCATCCACAGATTAAAGTTATGTAACACAAACATGCACACCCGTGTGCGGACACACACACACACACACACACACACACACACACTCAGATTAAATTCTCAGCAGTTTTTAATCCTCCATCATGTGTCAGCTGTTTTTTGTTGATGTTACTGCAGATTATCGCATCAGGGATGTGACGTTGCACAGGGTGTGTATGTGCTCTCTAACATCCCACACTTATCAATGGCTGGTTATTGATTATTAATCGGGCAGTAAAGAGGAGATATTTTATAACATGTTTATGTAACATCATCCATTATTGATTGTTTGGGGTGATGGTTGTTCACTGTGCCTTTTCACTTCAGGTTTGGGGTTGATTCACAGCTTCTTCAGCAACAGCAAAAGACCAAAATAAACACGAGAATGAATTGTACAAGAAATGTTCAGCACTTTGTTAAATTTGTTTAACTTGTCTAAAAGAAGTGGATAGATGTTTAATCATATCAAAGATAACTCTTTCCATTAAAAATTAAGCATCCAAATAGCTTCCTTAATGTCATCAGCTTGAATGATAGTCCTGCTATTTTAGCAAACACTGACCCCTATTGGTAAGTTTTATTATTACAATCAGTTGATCGATGATTTTCATTTTTTTAAGTACTGAAGGTCCTGTGTCCAAGTCACTTTGACCCTTTACATCATGTCTCAGGTGTTTAATAAGCAAAGATTTGATTTAATTGAATTTTATAGAAATAAAAAGTATCATTTCTGTAGAGGGTCAGATACAGCTCTCTTCCCCTCCCTTTTGGAAATGCTCAGATCTGAAGGGGCGGGGAGGCTACGGGAGGCTATGATTTTGAGCTCTCCTCTGATTTGCTGATAAAAGGTGTCATGTTCTTCTGTTTCCCAAGCCCCTTCTAACAATGTTAAAGGAAAAAAAAAAGACTTTGCAGGACATAACACCTTTAGGTTTTACAGCTGTGTGTGATTCAGCACACAGGTTTATAATCTTTATGATTTATGACACAATTATCCCAAAATGATGATAATAACTGTATTTGTATAGCACAAAATAAGCAACCCATCAACAAAAATTAGCACGACTTTATAATAAACATGTCCAAATAATGTAAATAACTCAAGCTCAATAATTATCTGTTTAATATGTCATGAAAACCCAGACAATACAAGGACCAAGCAAAACAGAATGAGATCACAAGGCCTCAAGATAAAAGAATACAATTATATAAAATGAAATAATATGAAATAATAGATAAAATGAAAAAATAGTTTGAAAGAGTAGGTAATAAAAGCTGTCAGAAGACATGAAACAAAACACAAATAAATAGCAGTAAAATGTCTAACCTGTCACATCAGATGGACCTTTCAATTTATAACACTAGTACATCTGGGAACGAGCCCATAGAAACTGTCAAAGCATATCCAGCAGATGATTAGAAGATCATTTCGTCAATCACATTCAATACTGGCAAAACAGATAGGTAAGCCACTCCTAAAACAAACAATCAGCAAAATATGTCGGAAGTGGAGAGAAAATATCTTTTCTTTACATAAGTTCCTAGTCTTGTTATTTGTTTTTTCAGTTAATAAAGAAATGCGGTCCAGTTATGATAAAACTGCTACTGAAGCTGTTAGCATCTATGCTAATCTCTGTAATAGCAGTCACTTCCTGCTGTCATCTCACTCGTAGCTCCCTCTTCTTCCTGTTTCAAAGGACACTGATTGGACTGTGCTGCTTTGGGCCGCTCACAATCATAATAGATTAGAGCCTGGCAAGATGGATCTGCTTGATTACAGACATCAAATCAGGCTGATCCATGTGCACTGAAAGGTTATAAAATGACATAAACATAGTCCAAACAAATAGGAATTAACATTAAGAGGAGATAAAGCAATAACACATTAAAAGGACAGAAGAGCCAAAAATAATATAGGCTATGATTTTAAGCCCATGCTCTCACTCACCCTGCCTGCTGAGAGCAGAGCGGAGAAACATCACCATCATGACTCTTGAAGCACTGCAGGCCCAGGCCAAGATGAATCTCTCCCCATGCAACACCACAAAGCCTGCCCAAACTGACAGTAGGGTAACTACTGCTGCTAACCCTATGTCTGTGCTGCAGTGTTAATTTTGACAGCACTTTTTAATTTAGTCTTAGTTATAGTCTTTTGCCTAAAATATCTTTCAGTTTTAGTCATAATGTAGTTATCTAAATTATTTTAATTTTAGTCAAGTTTTAGTTGATGAAATTTCACAACATTTTAACAGACAAAATCTACTGTAAATTTAGTCGACTAAAATATGAAGTGAAAAGTGTAAGGCATTTTTAATGTTTCCTTGAATTTCTGAGGTCAGGTTTTACACCTGGATCTCACCACCACGACGCTAAGGCAGTTGTGATTGGATGTCCCTCTTAACTCATCCAACCTTTCCACACAACCAAAATAGCTGTGATTGGATATATTCCTAACTTGTCCCTACTTTCTACATGATGAAAATTAGGTCTGATTGGATTTAGTCTCTGTCAAACATTTTAGTCTAGTTTTTATTTGTGGATGAAAATGTCAGTTAATTTAGTTTAGTTTTTGTCCATGTGCACTTGTTTTTATTATTATATTCTAGTTTTTGTCAAGAGAAAAATGTTGCTGGCGAAAACTATGATGAAAATAATATGTCAACAAAATTAACACTGCTGTGCCAGACAGCCAGAGGTTGACTACTGAGGCTCAAAGGAGTCCAGGTAAAGACACCAGGGCCTGCACCCATGGTCAAAATGCAGGGGACCACTGAAGACCCAGTTAAGAAGATTATCCTCCAACATGACATCATTTTCTCAAAATGTGAAAAGAAGGCTTTTTACAATGTAATAACAAACAATTATCACCTTTGTACTAGTTACATTTCGTGGGGTAAAAACATTGATTAATTACGTATTTATCTCAGAAAATCAATACACATTTTTGTCTTTTGTCTTAACATCACATTTTAGTATCAGCTCTGCACACTTGGAGCCTCACTAGAGGGGATACCAAAACAGTATCTAGTATGAACCTTGATAGAGACTAATGAAGAGCTGAGACAAGTCATCTAGTTAAAACACACCATATGTGAAGCTCCGCCCTCACAGGAAATGTTTCCCCTGATCAATAATCAATCAGAACCACAGAGCTGTGGCATGTTTCTCAGCAGCAGTCCGACTTCTGACAGCTGGACCCACACACACACGTACACACACACACACACACATATACACACACTCACGCAGCGGCTCATTAGTCTCGTTAACGAGCTGTCTCAGTCTGCTCAGATGTTCATTAACAGCTGATGAAGAATCAGAGACAACAGTATGATTTTATTAAACACACAGAATAAGCCGGCAGAGTAACTTGACATTGTCAATTTACAAAGATGTCTTTGTTTAATTATATTATTATATGAATATTAAATATATCTTGCTTTTATTAGGACTTAATCTTTTATTGTTGATCATCTTGATGTAGTAACATCCTGTTAGGTGCTGCTGATGATCAGTGGAAGTTGGCCTGCTTATTCACCATAAAATAAATTCACCTACAGGTACAAATTGATTTAAGGTGGTTTCACTCAATATGAATACGGTTGTGCTAAAGTGTGGGGTTCATATTAGTGAGTAGACATGTCTATTGATGTCTGAGGTGCAGTATGAGCGAGTGTCTCAGGAAGATGGTCACTGTTGGCCTCTTAGAGTTAGTGAAAGCATCAGCAGAAGCACTGGTATGTCCACAAGGACTATTCTAAGTCCATATTAGATGGTTTTGACTTTGTGGCAATAAGCAAAATACAAAGGCAATGTAGACTGATGATGTTGTTGCTGATGTGAAGCACATGAGAAAATGAGAGGGAATGTCCTGTCTCTCCTCCTCCCAGCTCTTAATGAAGCCCAAGAGTAGCCTCTCCCAAACTTGCATCACAGCTTAATTTGAACCCAGAAAGTCATTTGGGGCCAACCAAAACCCTGAACAATCACAACATGTTACTCAAAGTAAAGACTACATCCTTTTGTCTTCAAAGACATATCTAAGAATGACCTCTTAGTTTTGTTGCTATTAACTTTTAATACCCTCTTTTTGAACATACTCTGTGTTTCTGCAAACTCTGTCCTGGTGCTGTTTGAGAGCATAAGAAAACTCTTTGGATCAGGAACTGAGTGGTATTGTGGGATATTTAATGAATTGTGTTCAACATCAGTTAAATTGTGGCACCATTTTGGTCCTTAGACAATAACAATGCTAAATATATTAGTCAAATATCTTGGCTATGGCATTTTATATTTATTTAAAGTGTGACTTCTGTTATACTCATGATTTTCATTTAGTGTGAATGCCCTGTTGCAGCCCACCTGTAGTATCATCACGACCCACCAGTGGGCCCCATCCCATAGTTTTTGAAGCAATACTGTAGAGCAGGGGTCACAACTACATTTGTACAAGGGCCAGTGTTCTTTGCTTGACAGATATAAGGGGGTGGGATCTTTAAAAGACGGTGTACATACATACATTTGGAAAACATATAGAAACATTAAACTAATAACAGCGTGTTTATAATGAAATCTAGATTGGTGGGGCGGACTCCCAGAAGCTGGAGGTTGGCTGGTGTTTGTCTGGAACTCATTAGGCATTTGGCTTGAAGGGGCAATTTGAAATGGCTGTATCTTTATATTAGTTATTTATCTTCATGTTGGTTTGACCAAAATGTTCATTAGGTCTAATTAACATAAAGACACAATCGTTTCAGTTTTATTTTGCCCCTTCCAGCCAAGTGTCTACTAAGATGCAACCAAATACCAGCCTATTACCAGTCAACTCTCAGCCACCGGGAGTCCAGCCCACCTCTCTGTGGGCCTAAATTCCATAATAAACATGCCATTATTAGTTTAGTATAATTTTTTTTTTTACTTTAATACATATTTTTTTTGGCCATAAAGATTTATTTTATCTTCTGCTTACTGGGGATGTCATGGTTTTTTTTGTTTTGTTTTTTTATCACAGGTCTTGACTCTCAATTAACTCATTCTCCTGGTTAAATGCTGGCTAACAATAGCTTTCAGGTGTCAGATCAAACATGAAGTCATTTCTGATAAAGCTGTTTTAGTTGCAATTATGTTAGAGGTTGAGTTCATAGTTTTATACCTAATTTTAATAAATAACTGATTGAGTTATTGGGAGGTAACGATAAAGAGATACCCTCAAAACCACAAAACATTTTTCTACCTAACATTTTTAGAACTTGATCATGTCCAGCCCCCAGGCTGCCTGTTGATGATAATTGATCTAAAGGCATTATTTTGAAATTCCAGTGTAGTATGTTTACATTTGCACCTCAGCCAAAAACACTGGGCTTCACATAATGTTTCAGTGTAAGTGGCAGAAACAAAATCATTTTGTTCTATTAAAGATTCAGAGAAATGATTATGCACGGAAAAAAAGATCAATAGAGTCATGTTGAAGTGTGTGAAAGTTTGATGCGTACTCTTGATTTAAAAAACATTATCTCATTTATTCATTGAAACTGAAAAATAAAATATTCATCTTTTATAGTCAGAAGATACAAGAAACACCAACTAAATAATTGTATTATTCACTGACAGATTTTTTAAATCTTCAATACTTTGTCATTTTATAAATTTTACAGCGTCTTCACTATGTCATCTTATTTTAATTTGCTGCAATGTTGCGGTCAACCTGCAGAGGGCGACAGTGCCACGTATTTAGAGAAATACACACCTGGAACCATTTAAATATAAATCTCAGCTTCTGTTCATCTCTCATAAAGTCCCCACACCTGCAACCCAACAAAACAGAACACCAACACACACAGAGTCTGCAGAGAGAGATAGTTTTGTTTGTTTATTTGTTTGTTTATTTGTCTGTTTGACTGTGTTGGAGCTGTCACTCCTCACCGACTCTGTTTGTGGTTGATAACGCTGCAGTGATGATGTCACTTCCTCCTCTGAGACCACACACACATACATACAAAAACACACACATCAGTGCTCCATCAGCTCACTGTTTTCCGAAGAGCTGGATGATGGGTTGCCTTGGTTACCGAGCGTTGCCATGGGGATTCTGCAACACTCTCTCTCTCCTTCTGCTAAAACAAAGCAAAGCCTCGCCCACCTCAGTTTAACTATGTTGTAATTGGATGACAGCCTGAAGATCAAACTTCTAAAATTGTTACACATTTACACATCATTCACCACAGCCTGTGTTTGTCTGTGTGCGTGTGTGTGTGTGTTTTGCCTGAAAACATGATTTAATTGCAGCACAATTTAAATGTGTGTGTATTATAACTCCTTGTTTTCCAAATTTGAGGTCCTGACCCTCCTGAAGGGGTCACCAGAGGGTGCTATGTGAGTCACAAAAACTATGAGGGAAGACAGGATGAGAGAAAGGGAGCGCTCAAAAAAAAAATGTAAAATCAACTATGCTTTTGTCACGAACTGAGTTTGTGCTGCGCATTGTCATCCTCTTGTCAATCTACAATTATAAACACAGTAAAAGAAAAAAAATGAATACAAAACTTTTTTTTACCATCATTTAAAGTGAATGTAATGAATAGCAGATGATAATTTTAAATACATAGGATGAAGCCCTGTAGTGATTATATCTCTGTATCTATGTGGTTTTGTGTATTAAAAATAAGATTCATGTGCCCAAGCTTTCTCTCAGCGTATGGGTTTCTTTTTCATTGTTTTTATATCCTGTTTATTTTTAATGTGGTATCCAATCTAGTCAACTAGTCTTTAGTTTTATGTCGTCATGTTCTTAATAATTTACTTAGGCATTTGCATCCATTTGATCCAGTGTTTGTAATCAGACAGATCTGTCTTGCCAAACTCCAATCTACAATGATTGTGCTCAGCCCAAAGTCACACAGACCAGTGTCCTTTGAAGCAGGAAGAGGTGGGAGGTACAAGCTCATACAGGGAGTAACATTGAAGCTAACAGCTTCAGCAGCACATTTATCAGATCTGAAATGCATTTCTTTATTTAATTGAAAAGCGAAAGCAAAACTAAAAGCATTTCTCAATAGAAAGGAGATATTTGCTCTACTTCCGACATGCTCCTGCAAGAGTTTGTTCTATGAAGTGGCTCACATTTTCATGCCTAGTTCATCAGAATCAGAGTCAGAATCAACTTCATTAGGCAGGTTATCTTAGACAAACAAGGAATTTAACTTTCAAATAAAAATTCAAAGTAAGAAATAGAATATGTACGAGATAATATAAAGTGAAAGTTAGAGGCAACAAACACAAGCCTGAATGGACAGTAATGCAAAGATAAGGAGTGAAATGATGCAGTAAACATTCTGTTAGGTACAGTAAAACAGAATGTACGTCAACCAGTGTCCAAGGGTATGTGGGACAGAAGATGATATTTACAAGCGAGTAATAATAATCAATTTGCATGCATAGTGGTACAAGATTAACATGAGCAACAGATGAACATGATATGAGTGAATCTTTGGTGAATAATAAATAACCAGGCAGAATTTACATTTAAAAACAAAGCGCACAGGTGTGTGTATGATGGGAGGATTATCTACATAAGGACAGACTGAACTGCAAAAGATGATCTTATATACAGGTAAATAAACGGTTTGGTTGGTTTGGTCTTTGGCAGTTAGGAGTTCACCATGGCAACAGTTTGAGGAAGGAAAGTATTCTTGTTCCTGGTGGTTTTTGCATGAAGTGCTCTGTAATGCTGACCTGAACGGGAGGAGTCTGAACAGTTTGTGTCCAGGAGGGGTCTGCAGAGATGTTACTTCCCCTCTTCCTGACTCTGGGCTGGTTCAAGTCCTGCATGCAAGGCAGGTTGATCCCTATGATCTTCTCTGCAGACCTGACCATCCTCTGCAGTCTGTGTCTGTCCTGCTTGGTCACAGATCCAAGCTAGACAGTGATGGACATGCAGATGACAGACTGGATGATGGCGGTGCAGAATGTGATCAGCAGCTCCTAGGGCAGGCTGAACTTCCTGAACTGTCGCGGAAAATATAGCCTCTGCTACGCCCTTTTCCGGATTGTGTCTATGTGGGGGGTCCACTTGAGGTCATGGGAAATTGTGGATCCCAAAAATCTGAATGTGACCACAGTAGACATAGTGCTGTTCTTGATGATGAGAGAGGAAGAGTGGAGGGTCCCCTCCTGAAGTCCACTGTCATCTCCACAGTCTTGATTGCTAACAGTCTTTTGATCAATCCCTGAATGTGTATACATACTGTAATATGGTATCAGTCATTTTAACATCATGGCTTCATCTCTGTTATAAATCTGATGTTATGGCTCCAAACTTTGCAATATCATCAGATGAGACTGTGTACTGCTTGTGGTGAATATTATCAAATAATTTTAACAAAACACTTCTAAGTTAACTTAAAGTATTCAACTGCTTATTTCCTACTGCTTGCTGTTGTCAATCTGTGCCAGTTGCCACTCAGTGGCTGGCATGTGGCAACATGTGCATACCCTTTATTAAATTGGTTCCCTTGATAAAAAGCCTGTGAGAATTTCCAGAGGGTTTTTGGTTTATTGCTAATAAGCTCTGTAGCAAAAAGGAGTTCATCAAACTTTCACGTTGCATTCAGTTCAATAATTTATATGAATACATCAAGTGGCAGGCTGAAAAATGAGACCAAACTGAAATGTCAAAAACCACAGTTCCTTTGAGTGTCTGCTTGAGGCTGGCTGCAGGAAATTCAGAAGTTATTTGATTTTTGAGGGGGTACAGTTGTTGCTTTAGCCTAAATAAACCTATTTACAACCTTGTTCAACATTATTGATCTAGATATGTACAGTAATATGTCTAAATGCTCTCACTGTACGGACATGAATGTTTTAACTCCAAGACCTTTTTTATTTTATCAAGAATTTCTGGTTCTGGATAGTTAGGGAAACAAATGACATGGATACAAGCCTATTAATGCCCCCTTTAAGTGTGTTGGTGGTTTAGTCAGCTGCTATGCTCTAGTGGGTGTCAGAAAAACTAGAAAAGCGCTTTTAAGCTCAAGTCCAAAAAATTAAAATAAAATTGACCACTTAACTCAGACTCTGTCTGTCAACAGATTGATCTAAAGTTCATTTGCGAGGCTCCTCTGGTATTCAAACAACTGACATCACATGGCCTCATTCAGCTCTTTCTATAGCCAATGGAATAAACACAACTTTTACAGTTTTAAAATCATAAACATAATCAGAAAGAGGGAAATACTACTGTCAGGCTACTTTGGAACAACAAAATAGCTTCTGGCACCAAAATTTCCAGCATGGTACAAATCAGGGCGTAACCTGTTGTTTCAGAGAATTTTCTTTGTGATTTGATCAATGTGAGTATAGCAGGATGAGCAGCATCATCCCTGCTTTCATGGCCACTGTGCTGCCCAGTGCTCTCTTGTTAGCCAATCAGCTCAGGAGGCCACTCTATAAAGGCAAGTACTGCTCTCCCTGTCACCCTCTTGCTCCTTGGCTCGGAGGTTTCGCCCGGCCCCCTTGGTTGCCTCACTTCCCGTCTCCACCACAGCACCGGTGCAGCTCGGCATTGTCTGCTACCACTGGTCAGGGGGAAGCAATCCCCCGCTCTAGTGTCTGCGGCTCTCCTTGGCGGTGTTTGTCCACGGCTTCCAGGCAACCCTCCTGTCTGCCTCCCCTTCTCCCTTCCGTGCAGGTGGTCTCGCGCGCCGATCAGTTTGGTAGCATCCGCTACGGCAGATAACAGGGAGGGAATCTCCCCCGCTCTGGGGTTTTGGGCTCTCATGGTGGCGTGTTAGCGCTGCAGCCAGGCGGGTCCTCTGTTGCTCCTCCTCATTGTCCTCGCAGGTGGTCTCGTGCGCCGACTGATTGCCTGGGTCTATAGATGTGACAAAAACACAGCTGCTTTGCCCTACCTTGTTTTGATTCTTTTTATGCCGTGTTTGTGTGTGGCCTCGCCTCGCCTCGCCTGGCTGGCGTAGCCTGTCTCCTGGTGGCTACCCTCTGCCCTGCCCCGCTTTGCTGGGCGCTGCTGGCTTCAGTTTGCCACACTCGTGTGGAGTAAAACACCTCGTTGTACCAGGCTTCAGCTCCTTTCTACCCTCTAGGCTGACCCGTGCGGAGGCCTCTGGCACGGGTGTGCTTCAGGTTTACAGGGACAGTAGTATAGCTATGCGTGAAGGCAGCGGGGTGGGCTCCTTTTAATTGTATCATCTGGGGAACTTTGGTTTATTTATATGTTTCAATGATCGACATTATTTCTTGTTTGTGTTGCGCTCTATTTACTTTTACTGCTTACCCATCCATAATTATCACTAGAATTCTTTTGTTGGGTTACACATTGGAATTTGGGTATATGTTTGTTTGGTAGCTTGTTCTTCTACGTATTGTTATTTTTCTTTATTTAATTTTTTGTAAATGGTTCTTTTCTTTTGGTATTCCTATTACTAGTTCAATTCTGTTATATGTTCTGTAATCAATTGTTTTCCTTAGTTGATAGTTGGGTTGTTGTTGCTTTTTGCTGATTTTCCTTTCTCCTTGCAGGACTGGGAGCTTATGGTGGTGGTCCTGGTGGTGGTGTCCCGCCTTCCCTGTGTGCTGTGTACCCCGTGCTCTTCGAGTTTTCACCATTTTGTGTGTGTGTGCAAGTGTCACGAACCATTGGGTGCCCTTCTCCTGGGATCCTCTCCCTGATATGATCCCACCTTCCCCCCTCCACTGGTAAGCTCCAGCCCTGTTAGGGTCCCCTACCCCTATATTAGTATGGATGGTGTTCTTTTAAAGAATTCAATTTTATGGTTCCTGTGAATAATAAAGCATTGTATGTTTCTGTACACGAACCTCGTCTCTGCTGAATTTGTGAAACGGACCTTAGTGCCTTATAAATTTATTGTTCTGAATATCTCCCCGGGTGAAATTCCCGGGGTGGCGTTGTCTGGCTTCTCCAGGGTTAAGTTGAAATCCAAGTATGCTAGTATTGACCGACCTCATTTTGAAGAAGGGTGTGTCACCACTTGTCACATGAGGTTCATGACTCTTGCACTCATATGTGCAATCATTTTTTAAAGAGGATTAGAAATTATTATTTTTTAAGGTCCATGGCGTAGCCCTTGGTAGCAGTCTGTCCCTTTAAAATGCAACATGCAAGTAGGGGCAAATCACACTGCATAACATTTTAGAAAATATACATATTTGAATGCCTGTGTTTACCACTGACCTTATTTCAAGCATTCCTCTTAAAACCTCATTCAAAACTCCTATGGACTTTGACATAAGGGATCCAGAGGTGCTAAAATGCTAACTCACCTCCTCATTTTAAGACTTATTACCACACTTCAACATCTACCCCCCTGAATCTTTACAGAGTACTGATGTAAAAACCTATTGATCAAGTTAGATTGATTGTGGTGATCCAGCCACTCACAGGTTGCCAGTTCTCTGCATGGTGGACCAATGTGTAGTCAACAAGACAGTAAAGTGAACCGCATGTAGCTTGCTAAAATGGAGCTTATCATCATCTTTGGCTGCTAGAAAGACAAGACCTTTGTTGGAAGTAACTGATTTTAATCTAACTTTTGATGTAGAAGTTTCTTTTGTTTTGTCATCCTGTTTTTAATGTGCTAGCTTACAGAAATGTTAACAGCTGTCCTACAGCCAGCTAGCTTCTTTGATCACTGAAGTGCAGCCAGGGTAACAAGCTAACTTGATGCTAACTCTTGCTAGACACTTTTTTTAGCAGTCTTCTTGGATCTTACACCTTCAGTATCTCTTTCGTGCAAGCTTTCCAGTGGTAGACTAGTAACCTTTTGAGGTAAAATAGTGTCATCTGTAGAATATTAGCAAAATCATTATGAGTTTCAGTGTTTGCAATGTTTCATTCTTTCTGTTATGTTAAATAGGAGGATGAACTGAGACAAAGGGCAAAGGATTGATTTTTATTTAGCCCCATTGTCGTGTAAGTTACATGATGATTTAAATTAATGAACAAATCTACTTTGATGAAGAGTTATGGTGACATCAGGTTGCTGCTGTTGATAGATAAAAGTTATTGAAGAATGTTACAGTCATTTTTTGTTCTTGAAAGAAGTTTGTATAATCGGAGAAACTGGGATGGTTGTCACACCAGGATAGTTGCAGCTTTTGCAGATCAAACACAAAACATTGAGTGTTGATTAACTTTTGTGTTGATAGTTTCCAGGTGATCTGTTATTCCAGGATCTCACATTTACTGTGAGGTGGAAGGTGTTTGTTTCCATTTGAGCATAGTTTTAGCTTGCTAGCTAAATTTCTGTGTTAGCTTGCATTTTGTGGTCAAGATGTCAGTTAGGGTTGTTCTTTTTGACTGTGCTGTGGGCTGGTTGTCACATTTCTAACCTGTGCACATAAAGCACTGGAGAGGAATTCAAACAAGTATAATAATTATGGTTCGAGAAAGTTACACATTTTCCATTTTCAGTTTCTGTTTTCTTTTTTTTTTCTTATTTTATTTTATTTTGAACAAGTTCCCTGATCACCAAAGGGACAGCCAACCTCAAACAAAGTTACAACCAACCCTGTCTGCTTTGATCAGTAAAGTATTTGACATATTTTATTGTATTATATTTTATTTTATTTTTTTCGCACTGGGATAGAGAAAATCAAAGAAAAATAATACAAGTATGCTAAAATCAGCAAAAAATCAAATATGATTACACCATTTTGTGTAGATTAAACTGCAACAATGTGTATGGAAATATTAAACTATTAAGTAAATTTTAATAATTTAACATTCATCAATTAACTTTGTGCACTCTCAAATGCATGTCTAAGTAGCCAGTTGAGGTGTTTCTCATGTCCAACCCTCAGTAAAAATACTAAAAAATAAAACGTCAAAACACTAAAAGTTCATCCCCTATCCTGGATGGTCAAAATGTACACTTTGGCGTTTATAATTTTTTTTTGTAAAGTCATGTTACTATGACAATTTAATTTCATAAAACAACACATATTTGAGAATAATATGCTTTTTACTTATTATTTAAGACATTTTTCCAGCTGATATGTAATGTGAGAAAAAGGGTGTCCCATCACTTATTTCTCAGTCCCACGCCCTCTTGGACTCACACACACACACAATTATAGCTGACACACTCTGAGTCTGTCATTTGGCTCAGTGTTTAGGCTTTTGGATAGAGTTTGGAGTGGGTAAGAGCCAGTTTGATGGACTCTTTGTTTTGGTGTGATGGAAAAGTTGCACCAAAACAAAGAGTGCCGTGCTGCATGAGGTGCACCAATAGAAATCCTCAAGGAATGATATGACTGATACCAAATACATTACAGTCACTCTAAATAATCACCACAGCAATTACAAATCTTCGTTGTAGCTGATCAAACCAACAGTTTGCAGACATTTATTCAGATCAGGTAAAATAACCATTTACATTCTGACTCTGATCAAATCAAATTAAGGGGTTGCCTGTGCCCCCCCAAGCTACCCATCTGGTCCCATCCATGTGCACTGCTGAGAGTTTATCCCATAAGCATCCATACAACAACCAGCCAGGTGGCAAAGGAACTGCAAATCAAGCTCAGACAGGCAAGGTGCCAATCTGATTTAACAGTGTTTGTTTTAATCCAGTGTGAATTTAGGATTTTATAATCCATCTGCTCTGCACAGTATTCTGTGTCAAAAATGATCCAGTGGGCCGGGATGTGCTGTTGATTGGAGCCTCTTTTATGGTCCAGACAGGGGTGCAGTTGTGGACACGATAGTAAAAGTCACTGGACGTGTAGGTCATATTTTGCATTTAATAAACTGACATGATAACATTTTAGCAGTCAGTAAATGCTCTCAGTGATGTGTAGATACATACTGTGTGTGTTAATGAGCATAGACTGTTTATCTGTGTTCATGAGCATGTCAGTTATAAAGGGGGCGGCGGGGGGGATTACCTAAGGATGAGTGCAGGGGAAAAAATCATAGTTTACCCACTTGAGGAAATCTGACTTCACTCACAGGTTCAAAAACCTCTCCAGGTAAGAAACATCAGCAGTAACCCAGACATATCTGGTGATATTAGACACAGGCTTTTATTTTGAAAGGATGGCCTCCTCAGAGGACAATTATTTCGGCTCACTGCTCGTTTCTTTCTGCTTTGATGAAAACAAATCTGCAGGGGTGAAATTCTCGTTAAGATGTTTTTTTGTTCCAAAGAAAGAAAGTTTTAAAGTTTTCAGCCCCAACGCTCTTGGCTGATTGGTTAACGAGGGTCTGAAGCTTAACGAGGCGTGGAGCTCGTTAAGGATGGGGACTCAAAAAAAAAAAAAAAAACGATAAGAGAGTTTCATGGTGAGCAGAATGTTCTCATCTCTGTGCTTTTGTTCACTTTGATCACAGAATTTTGAAGATCATATGTTCATTTTCAAAGACAGACTGTATAGATCAGTAAATAGAGATTTTAAGATAGATAAGACTAATTTGATAATTTAACACTGATCATCAATAAACCTCGAAGGTTTTTTCACTCAGGCTCACCTTCACCCTCTCTTTACCTGAATTATTATACTGTCAACACTTCTCGTGATGAAATTTAAAATCTCAGGTGGCACATTGGCAGTTGTTTTACTAATTGATTAATTAATTTATAGTTTGTATTAGCATTCAAAATGATAAATATGCAGGTATGATGACTGTAAAACTAAAAACTCTTTGACAACGACAAACTGCAGGGTGACTATGGCATAATAGCATCTGTAACAACTTATAATAGTAGACATTAAAACAATATGGAAAATTGAGGAAGGACAAATAGGAAAACAAACTAAAGAAAAAGTATGACATAGCCAAATTAGACAAAGCTGAACAAACAACAACACTGACATCATCAGATTGACATCAACATACCACAAAAAGTCAACAACAAAAACGACATTAAAAAAACACTGCAGCAGAATCATCAGTAAAACAATGTTAAGAATATTACAACCAATAACATCCAAACAAAAACAGCATCACAACATTAATAACATCAAACACAGCATCAATGTTAAAAAAGAACAGCAAAAACAATTACAAAAAACATCCAAAACAAAAAGTATCTGTAATATATATTTAAAAAAACATCTTAGAAACACAACATGAGCATCAATAACATTACAGCCATCAAACACAACAATACTAATATCAACAAGAATAATGAAAGCAATAACAAAAAACAGAAAAAACAATAAAATCTAATATTTATCAACATTATATTCATCATCAAATCAAGAACAATATCAAAAACATTAACACTAAAAACAACAACTTATAAGCATCAGCATCAAAAACAGCAAAAACTGAATTAAAAATATTAACATCATATGACAAGAACCATAATCAAAAACAGCACTTACAAGAAAAAACAATCAACTACCACAAAAAAAACCTAGACAACACTAGAAAGCACTCTGAGAATGCGAACCTCTGTCATGGAATCTTACATATTGCTGTCACATCTATAAGCAAAAGTTCCATAATTAGGTTACCATCATAATTTGATTCCTTGACACTGAAAACCCACACCTAGCACTCTGAATCACGTTGATATTGTTGTTAGTTAGACAGTTAATGAGCAAAATGATCGTTTGTTAATGGTGGCTCTCTGGATTACCACCAAAATCTAAACTTATAGACATAAAAATAAGCCTCAGACAGCAACACAACAACAGTACAACAAATTCTCAAGATCAGCAATAACAAACAAAGAAACAAACAAATGTTTCCACTTTTAACAACAACAAACACACAAACAAACAAACACAGCTGCAGTGTGGTCCAAGATATTTCACTTGATACATCTCTGTGGTTACAAAACATGGTTTGTTTCCATGGTGACACTAAAGAGAGGAGAATTGTGTTTTAGAAAACAGTTTAACCAATCAGAGGGAAGGATGGAGGGAGATAGAGAGAGAAAAAGAGAGAGAGAGGGAGAGAGAGACATTAGTCTAACAATATCAGACGCTCCATCCTTCTCTCTCTATTGTTCTTTACTCTCTGTCTGCAGACTGAAACAACTCAATTTCACCCCTCACTAGCACCGACCATGAGTGTGTGTTTGTGTGTGGTTGTGTATGGGTGTGTGTGCGTGTGACCAGCAGTCATTTAAAACAATGACAAACTGTCAGAGAGAAGAAAGAAAAAAGAAAATGATGAAAAATTCAGACTGCTGGAAACACTTTGCGAGAACATTAGAACTTTCAGCATTGCCACCGCAGCACAATAATCATCAGTGTCATCATCTTAATCTTCTTCATCACCATCATTGTCATTATCAACATCATCATCACCTTTACAACAGCATCATCCTTGTATCACAATTCACCTGAATCATTACCACCATCACAATAATCATCATCATTATCATACTATTAAAGGGATAGTTCGGGTTTCTTAAAGTTGGGTTGCTTGGGGCCTACAGCACCAGTAAATATGACTGATTCTAAAGCAACTTGCGAGCTTTGTCCCTAACAGGAGATATCCAGGGGCTGACACTTGGGTGAAATATAGCAGTCAATGGTGCCACCAAATTCCTCATTTTTACCAAGCTTTTGGGTTAAAACCACTCAAAAAACATCATTGGCTTGACTAGACCCTACATTAGGACTTTCGTTAAGCACTTAACTTTTACTTGACAAAACCCCTGTTTTGAGAACTTGGGCTCTAATTTCGTAGACCAGGCGCAGGCGGGGCGCACCTGCCCTGCGCCGCGCCAACGGGGTGTGTCCAGGGCATTTTGCAAGTTTCGTGCACGGCGTAGTCTGGCACAGAGAGGCGCACCCACGCCTCCGTCCCTCCTACCGGCGCAAGTAGCAGAGAGGGAGGAGAGAAGGTGTGAGTGGGTTTAACACAGCCGAGTGTGATCTTCACCAATCAAATGAACGCCTCTCCTCACCTTTAAATGTGCTGCGGGCGAGGCGCAGTGACAATTTCACCTCGGTGGCGAAGAAGGTCAGAGCCGCTGTCACTTTTACAGCAACTGGGAGAGCGCAGGGGCCACCAGGCCGCGCATAGGAGGACATGATGCGTCACTGTGTGGACCACCTCGCGGGACAGATGTAATCTGTTCCTGTGTCATAAATTGGAGTACAAAATTAAGTGATAATTACATTTAAACACAGCAGCAGGTTAATCCATTTATCATGCTTGTGATCCACATGCATTCCTGTCATCGCCAAATAGCAGCGCCTTAGGGGAAAATATATCTCCTCCTCATCCTCCTTGTAGTAATGTACTCCATCTTTTTAGATCACGTTACGAATAAAGATTAAAACAGAGAAATATGGGCAATCGCAGGTAAATCCTTCAGACACAGAGTGACTTACATTAATTCAGCGATCGACTCTTTTTTCTTTTCTTTTGAATTTCATGAGATGAGAGAAGCCGGATACTCTGTATCGGATGATGTGGCTGTTTGTGGTTGGCTTGAGAGATGTGAACTTGTTAGTTATGACTAACGTCTCTGAACTGACATCAGATGTGACGGGACAGTTAATATAGATACAAATGTATGTGCTGGTTCAGACGGTTACATTAAATAGTGGTTGTTGTGATTGTTTATTGCATTGAAATGTGCCTGACACTCTGGATACCTGCCTGTGAGGTTTTGGTGACGTGTGCGCACTGTGCGCCTGTCAGCCAAATTACCACTGCCCCGAGTGTGCCTTGCCTGCGCCGAGAATAGACCGGGTTGGAGCTGGCGGGCTTTCAGCGCACCTTCCGTGCGTTTTTTTGGCACCAAATTGTCACTGCGCCAAGCTGAATCTGTGGACACCTCCCCCTGGTGCGCCGTCACACCCATCTCGGCGCAGCAGGTCTACCAAATTGACAAATTGGCTGCGCACGGCGGTGCGCTGGACGAAATTACCACTGCGCGGGATGCGCCAGGCTGCACCACCCTGCGCCACCCTGAGTTGCGCCAGGAAATTAGAGCCCTTTATGTATATTGGGACGTAGGGGTTATGGATACCTGTGCCCCCAGCTTGTCAGGTTGTCAGAAGACATAAAAAATACAACTTCACTGAAACTGAAATAAAAAAATTATTTATGTTGCAGGTGATGACAAACTTTCCCTTTAATCTTCACCACCATTACGACTATTTTCATCATATTTATCATTACCTTTATCATCAACTTCATCAACATTGTCACTGTTGGCATCATCATTAACTTAATTATCATCATAGTTATTGTCTCTATCATCATACTTATCATCATTTTTATCGACACCATTATCATCATTGTTGTCAGCATCACTTCAATATCCTCATTATCATTTTTAATCTCATTATCAGCATCATTACCTCTGCCAAGGAGGTTATGTTTTTGGCCCCATTTGTTTGTCTGTTTGTTAGCAAGATTACACAAAAAATACTGGATGGATTTTTCTGAGATTTTCTGGGCATGACCCAACTTATAAATGATTAGCTTTTGGTGGTGACCTGCATATTTTTTTAGATGCCCAAAACTTCAAGAATATCCCACAAGTTAACATTAGGCCAAAAAAAAAAAAAATTTCATATCTCTGACATCACTACATGGATTCGCTTCAAAATTTACAGGATAATAAATATAATATATCTCTATCACCAAGGTAAATTTCATGTGGATCTGATAAAGATTAACATCACAAAAAAACTTGAAGTTTATAGTGGGAAATCCCATTCATTTCTCCTCGGCTGCTGTAAGGGTTTCGCCCCCTTTACGTCATTATGGGAATTGTAGTTTTTGCAAACTCACGTCAATGTTTTCCAAGCCTATGTCACTCATTTCCCAGTTTCCCTTGCAATGTCGGTGGAGAAGCCCCCTACATGGACAGACATGAGCGGAGACTGTGCCGTCCAATCGGAGCACGTGGTGATCCAGAATTGTATCTTTTACAGGGGTTGTTGAAAAGCCACTGCCGCAACATTATCGTGATCTCCAATGCTATCTACCTTATCACCATCTTATTGTCATCGTTAGCATCACCATCATTATCTCCATCACCTTTACCATCATCCTCATCTTTATCATCATCTGTGACATAACTCTGGCATTAGCATCATCTTCTTCATTTTATAATTGGCATTTTGACAGTCTACATTATTATTAGCAATCAACACCACCCTCATCATTATTAACATTAACCTAGTCATTATCATCAGCAACATCATCATTGTCATGATCAGCGTCATCATCACATTTGTCATCATGGTTATCATTTTACTAATTTTCACCCACAATATTAACATCACAGTTGTCACTGACATTGTCAGCATTACCATCCTCAATTGTCATCATCAGCATTATTATTTTACTGCCACCACCACCTTCAACATCATCATCATTGTCGTGGCTATTGCCATCATCATTATTATTGTCATAATGAAAATCACCATAATAATCATTATCAACATCCCCTTTATCATCATTATTATCATCAACATCATCATTGTCATTATTATCACCATCATATAATTTTAATAATCACTATCATCATCATCATCATCATCACTGTTATCACTATCATAACTATCTTTCTCTGGTTATCATCATCATTATCATCATAGACAGACAGACAGATAATACTTTATTAATCCCTTTGGTGAAATTCAGGTATCCAGTAGCAATAGTGCGTTTGGTTGAAGCGAATCACCATGGTAATAAGCAGTCCAGAGATGATTAGCCACTACCTTTGTTCAGGGTTTTGTTCAGTCTGATGTCTGTGGTAACATTTTTAAAACCACAGGTTAATGAAGCCTAAAGTAGTATTGTTTTGACACAGGGGACAACAAAAACTTGAGGTTTGGGGCCCTAGCTTACCACTTTTGTAGTCACTTTGTAGTGCTGGGGTAAGAATTGGAAAAAGATTCATCATGCTTAAGTGTTTTCTTTGCTTTCGTTGGCATTCTGAGCAAAGACATCATTCTGCTGCTCATCTGTCTTGAACATGAATCATCAGTCCACTGTATTTCATTTTACTTTTGCACCTCCTCATCTTCAGGAGCATGTCTCCGGTCTTTCTTTTCCTTAGGACTGTTGACAGGACTGTTGTTGTCATTGGGCCGGGGAGGGGCTGGGCTGTTGTATTTTTTTCTATTTTGCTTTGGTGGAGAGGAAGTAAGGTGAAGAATGCCAAACACAAAGTCAAGCACATTCCCCTAAATGGTGTCTTATTTAAACCTTTTTAAGCACATTAAATACTATATAAAATAAAAAATACTGTCTAAATTTATATCTTGTTTTGAAATATATACATATTTCTCTTAAACTTGATATATCTCCCAGCCCTAATGAGGAATCTGAGACTGAACACAAAGCTTTGATTCACTGATTTTCTCCAACCCTCATCTACTTGCATGATGTCTGAGTAATAACTGAAAGTATAAGATCACAGACACAAAAAGCTGAAATAAGTTCCCTCTGTGGGGAGTCAGATCTCTGCTGCAGAGATTGGGTGAGAGGACCTTCAAGTTCAGAGTGAGCTCAAAGAGGAGCCACAGTTCCTTCACATCTAAGAGAGCTGGATGAGATGGTTAAGCATCTAATTAGGATCCTCCTTCCAGGCATGTCCAACTGGGAGACAATTTGGGGTAAACATAGGGGTTATGGATACATTATGACCTGGTAACACCTCAGAATACACAAGGTGGTGTTGGAAAGGCTGGAAAGGGGGACATTTAAATCGGCTGGTTTAGCCTTAGGCAACCACAGCTGAACCCCAGAGAAGTGAGCGGGATGGATGAAAGAATGGATAGATGAATGGTTAAATGCATAGATGGATGGAAAGATGGATGAATGAAAAGACGAATGTTTGGAAAGTTAAAAAATGTTATTGATGGACAAAATGTTAGATGAATGGTTAAATGGATGGATATATGAATGAAGGGATGGATGGATTGATAAATGGATGGAAAAATGGATGGATGAGTGATAGATAAATGGATGGATGGACAAATGGCTAATAGATGGATGGTTTGATGAACTGATGAAAAAGTGATGGATTTACAAGTGAATAGATGGATGTATGGATATTTGGATAGAAAGATGGATGCATAGATGAATGGATGAAAAGATTGATGAATGGAAAGATGAAAGGATTGATTGGTGGCTAAATGGATAGATAAAAGCATGAATGGATGGATGGATTGATGAATGAATGGAAACATGGATGGATGCCTGGTAGATGGATGGATGAATAGTTGATGGATATATGAGTTGATTGGTGGATAAATGGGCTGATAGATACAAGAAATGAATATTTGGATAGAAAGATGGATGTATAGATGAATGGATGGATGGTTGGTTGGATGGATGGATGAAGTCCAACCCAGTCAAGTCCAGTTATTTATTCTTCTGTAGATTCAGAGTTTTATGTATAGCTCTTGGTTGGAGAAGTTCAATCTGTTAAGACTGTTGCACACGTTTAACTGGGATGTGACATGATTCCCATTTGTAAATGAAACACACCATTTGGTCTGGCATCCTTCTATTAGTTCACACCCATAGCATGTGTTTGACCCTGTTGTGTTTTCATGTCTGTTTGTAAGAACATTGTAACAATTTAAATTGACCCTTTTGAAGGATTGATTATGTTAAACCTCTTCTGCCCTCTTCCTCTTTGCTGTTGTAATAATCCAACAGTCATTTTAGTTTTATTTAAACCTCAGAGAATGACTGTCAGACACAAACACATCAATATAATTGATTTGTATCCTAATTTATAGTTGGACCATAAAAAAACATAATTTACATGCAGCTGATGTTTTTATAACTGACTTTTATTCTGTGAACAACCCTCAATCTGTCACACACAAGGAGGGAGGAGCTTTAAATCAATTAACCAATCATAGTCAGTGGGCAGGGTCTCAGATTTATTGACTAATCAGCAGGCAGAGCTTCAGTTTGTGCTTCTGATCAGATCATCAGAGAGTCTCCTCTGAAAGGTCGACCAGTTAATCTGTCAACACACGCACTCAAGCACACACACCGTCAATATTGGCTCAGTGTGTGCGTGTTTCAGAGCTTTATGACTCAGAAACAATTACAGTCAGGTAACGCACGCACACAGACACACACCCACACACACACACACACACCCACACAGTTTATCAGCCATATTGCCTCCTTCGTCTGCTGTGGAGATGGTGAATGTGTGTGTGTGTGTGTTCAAACAAACAGCTATTAGTGTGATAATGACAACTATATATTCAGTGTGTGTTTGTGCTTGTCCTGAGTCATCACTACACACAGATATACGCACACACACTGTGATGTTATAGACTGCTGTGTACTGTGTGTTACAACTCAGTTAGAAAGTGACTTATTGATAAAAATGAATAAAGCAATCCTCATTTCATCAGGTACCACACTGGTATAATAACCTGGCCTAAAAAGGACAAAGAGGCCGCTGAATATCAAGACAAGGAAATGCCTCAACATCTATGTTGGGTGGCAATGCAAGTTCAGTGTCTCATGGCTGTAGTTTGAGCAAGAGGAAAAAGGCCGAGGACTAGTGGTTTTCACTATCCAGGATGAAAAAGAAAGATCCATAAGTATGTCAGAAAGATGGCTCAGAGTGATGACATGCTAAGTGAGTAACTTAGATTTCAGGGATTCATTGAGGAGGAAGAAAAGGTAGAAGAATCACGAAGGGACAAATCCCTGCATGGCATGTACCACCAGTGGGCTGAGGAAGTATATCCTTAAAATAAGCTGATTATTTCTCCCCTTTCATGCTACCAATTAGTTTTGTATTTTATATTTTTAGAAAGTCTTGTTAGTCACTTTTACAATGAGGTACAACTTGTAAGGATTGTGCATTTCTGGAATGAGCAGCACAGCTAAACACTTGGGTAGCATCCAAACAAATGTGCCAAAATCTCCTCTTCCCCTGGAAGAAAACTTGCGGTTCTTCAGTGAAGGGTGAGATCTTCTCGGAGTGTTGTCCTCCTGGGACTTCAACTTTGCAGTCTGTCTTTGAGTTCACAAGTCTCACAGAACTTGGTCTTAAGCTTTGAAATGATGCCAGGGCTGACACCAAATAATGCTGCTACTCTTCTTACTGGAACACCTGCTTCCAGTTGCAAGGGAATTTGCCTTTTTCTTTTCTTTTCTTTTGTTTTCTTATCTTTTTTCTTTCTTTTATGTGTGTGTGTGTGTGTGTGTGTGTGTGTGTGTGTGTGTGGGGGGGGGGGGGGGGGGGTGTTGCACTACCCTCACATTTAGCTGTGTTGTTTATTCAATGAAAGGACGATCCTTAAATGTCGTACCTTGTTTTAAATGTGCCTAATTAAGCTTTCCAACAATAAAGAATCCAATACCAAGTAGCATTATTAAAGACGAGAAATAATTTAACAAAATTATATTTTGAAACAATGTTTGAGAGTATAGTTGATGTTGAAAGATTACATCAGTGGCTGGAAAAGGTTGCACTGTAAAACAGCACAGAGCACAAATCATGGTGGCACAGGAGCAGGCTCTCAGTACAAGAGCAAATGAGGCCAAGGTCTACAACATAAGGCAGGACCTCAGATGCAGGCTGTGCAAAAATCCCCCTGAAACAACCTAGTGCATAACAGCAGGGTGTAAGTTGCAGGCGAACCTGGAATGCCATAACCAAGTGGCCAGCATAATATACAGAAACATCTGTCCAGAGTATGGTCATAAAGTTCTTAGGTCAAAATGCGAGACATCCCTCAAGGTGTTCCAAAGTATGACCAAACCTAGATCCTGTGACTTCTAGATATAGACTGACAAACCAGTGGTGACTAACCAACCAGACTTAGTTGTGGTGGCTAAATATCAGAAGAAAGCAGTGGTGGGAGATGCAGCAATCACAGGTGGCTGCAATATCTGAATCAAGTAACTCAAGAAGATCAAGAAATAGCAATGACTGTAAGAAGAACTGAGGGAAATGTGGGGAGTGGAGGCAACAGCGGTCCTTATGGTATAAGGAGCACATGATGTTTCCTCCAGCTCTTTCTCTTTCTTACTGTCCCTGCATCCTGAGGTATTCACTGAGCTCTTTTTCAAGAGAACAAAACACAGTATGTGTCATTTTTCCTGCAGAAATTATTTTTCGAATTAATAAAAAAATCATGGCTTATATAAACCATTGGACAAAGATGGAGTTATGTCAGCGGGCTGGTGACTGAGGAGGACTTTTGAGTCCCATATGCTGTCCATGTTATCTCAGATTAAGCAGCTTTAAGGAAAACGCTGCTTCTTATGCAATTGTAGTGGATGTTTGATGATATGAATACATTTAGAAATAGACAAAGAGGTCAGCTTGTGGTCAGACTTATGGCTATCTGGCAGATAGAAGCACTGTGCATGCTTGCAGTCATGTCAGGCATACACATAATTCTACAAAATAAATAAATCCTAAATATATCAGTTATATAAAAAAAAATCCCCTCCTGTGCTGTGTAAAGACATTAGGACATTCATTATTTAGACCAAAATCAACTTTTGAAACAGGATGTAAGGGCCTTTAATTGTGCTGTAAAATGGGCAATTTAACATGGAGTGTTAATGTAACATCTGTTCCTTCTGCACACAGCCTCTAGTGGACACTGAGAGAAATTTAGCCTGAACACTTCTGCGCTAGCCCTGTTTCTCAACACCAGAATTTGGTGCTTGTCAAAAACCCATGAAAACTAGAGATGCACAATCTTCCGCCAAGACATTACCGAAATTGTCAATCCACTTATTGTCAAATATGTGGAAACTGCCCTATCTCACAATTTTAACAAACCTGACAAAAATCTTCTAAATCCACATCTAGATTTGAATCACCACCAAAACCACTTCTTCATTGTGCCATGAGCAACATTCACAGAAACATAATCAAAATCTCTTTAGGATTTATTATTACCAAAAATAAGAAAAACTGCCCTACCTTGCAATGTTAACAAAACCTTTAAAAATTCATAGATCCATATCCAAATTCCAATTACCAGTACTGGTTTACTTCTCCATTGTGCCACGAGCAAAATTCCTTAAAATGTTATCAAAACCATAGAGAACTTATTGAGTTAGCAGCAAAAAATTGGAAAACTATGCTTTCTAGCGATGATAACAAATCTTCAAAAAATCCTGGATCCACATCCAGATTTGGATCACTTCCAAAATCTGGTGGAAGTAACAACCCAAGAGGCTTTCTGATGGGGGACAGTAATCCCTCTTGGTTTGCCTACAAAAAAGTGTCATCCCTGCAGCACTTCACAATGTAGAGGTATGGAGATGATCCTGAACAGCCAATCAGAATTGTTAATGAGCTCTTCCCCTATCAGATTGGAGCACCCATTTAATTATAGTTGAGGGGGTAATCAGATTACTTTTATCTGTTCTTGGTACTTTAAAAGGCTTTTACTTTGAAATATTAAACATTTTTTATTCTGAACACACACTCTCTCACACACACTCACACTCTGCAGACTGAATGGGGAGACGGCTCTTTGATCTGAAAGTGGCTCCATTTACCGAGACTTAATCGGTTTGTACCGGAGACATACACACACACAAACACAGAGAGAGAGAGAAAGGGAGGGAGAGATCCCATGATCTCAATTCTGCTGCACGCTGATTTTCTCCTGAAGCGACACACGCTTCGTCTCAACCTGGAATAACTGTCTGTCTTTCTGTCGATCTCTCTCTCTCTACATGTGTGTCTCTTTCTCTCATCTATCTCCCGGTGTGTGTGTGTGTGTGTGTGTGTCTCTCAGACTTTCCGTTACCGGCTGCATGTGATCTGAGGACCTGATTGAGGATCTCGAGCTGCAGCTGGAGGACGTGACCAAGCAGAGGGACTTGGTCTGACCGGGCTGGGGATCTCTGTACGGGGACCAAGGAGGGAGAGGCTCTGGAGGGGGGTGAGGTAAGTGACACGGAGGGGGTATTAAGCCCGGTAAGAGAGCATCAATGAGCCGTGATGATCGGGCAGCTGAACACAGTCTGACAGCTGTAAGATGACACGTATGGAGTGAATGAACTCAAGGATAGTTAGTGTTTATAGAGCAGGTCTGTTTTCACTGAGTATTACTGATGCAATGCAAAACTGTGTCACAGCAAGTGTATCTGTCAAATTTGTATCCATGAATATTAGACTGTTCTCTTATGATTGGCTTAATTTGCCCAACAAGTTCATATAAACATCTAATTTTTAGATATTAAGGCATAAATAAGACGGGAATTGCTTGTGATATATAAGAAGAAACAAATAACTGCCAATGGTACAAGCAGCATTTTACTTTCTAAGTGCCAGTAATTGAGGCACAGTCAGTCAACTAAATTTGCTAGTTCATTTTATTTCAAGACACTGAACAAGTTAAACTTTGCTTGTTCTCACTGGTTTACCATCAGGTGGGTTAACCATTAGGCAGGTGAACCATTGAGCAGGTTTACCAAAGGTAGGCAACTGCCTGTGGCAGAGTACACCAAGGCTCCTAAAGATACATAGTGCTCAAAAAAAGTTTGGAAACTTTATTACAGTTGATTATTTCTCCTCTTTAATAATATCAGTTGGTATCATATTTTAAATTGCTGAAAAGCCTGATCAGTCACCTTTACAATTAGGTACAACTTGTAAGGATCATGCATTCGTGGAATATTCAACACAGCTAAACGTGCCAAATTCCCCTCTTCCCCTGGCAGAAAGCCTGCGGTTCCCCAGTGAAGCAAGAGTGAGGAACTGGTCTTCGTGGGATGTTGTCTTCCTAGGACCACGAAGGACACCCACTTCATGGTCTGTCTTTAACCCCACAGGTCTCACGAAACTTGGTCCTGCATTTGTAAACGGTACCAGGGCTGATACCAAATAATGCTGTCACTTTGTGTACTGGAACACAGTTGCAGGGGGTTTCAGCACTTTTTTTGGGATGCTACCCACACATTTAGCTTTGCTGCTTATTTCATGAAAGCATGATTCTTACAAGTCGTACCTTGTAAAGGTGACTAATCAGGCTTCCCAGTGATAAAAAATGCAATACTAATTGGTATTAATAAAGGGGAGAGATAATCAGCCCAAATAACATTTCCAAACTACTTTTGAGAAGCGTATTACAAAGGTTTGAAGTGTTATGAAGGATATTATAAAACAATATGTGCCTTTGTACACCAAGGGCCATGCAAATAAATACTGCAAATATTTCGGTGGAAACTTTTGATGCACCCTTTGTTCACATTGGTAGCACATTAGGAGGATTTTATAAATATATATTTTGTGCATTCTTAAAAAATGTGCCCTGCTATAGTCAAAACTCGACATTAATTTTGTGTCCATTGGCGCTTGATTCTGGAAAATGGCAGTGAACTTACTTTGTTTTACTGTTACACTGGGAAGCTGAAACTCTACCACAGCCAGCTCAAGACCTACTTTTCAAATGTAAAGATAACAGATGTAAAACTTCAGGAAATTCAACATCGCTCTGAAAGAAATCAAAGCTGCAATTCAGCTTCGTGAAGTTTCTTTGCTGCTGTGAAAGCTTACACTTACTAGCAATAGGTTTGAAAAAATACAGTACGTGAACATTCTTTGTAGAAGAAATGGTGTGTCAAGAACTTAAGTGGCCAAGGGTGATGGAATAGCAATGGTCCAAAAAGATCCAAGAGAAGACCCTTGGCCCCTGTAGTAATGTCCAGATCCCTCAAAGGCTTCTTAATGCCTCTCAATCAAGCATGTTATAGTTTAGTTGATCCTTTTTGACAAATTAAAGAGCCCAAATTATGCCCAACCAGTGGAATGTCATACCACTGTTTTTTTGGAAGTTTAAGCCCATTTGCTCATATTGGCAAGCCCAGTGCAGAGATGGAAGAGTGAATGCAGAATTCTTGACAATACAGCCTTGAGCAGTGCTGAACAGACCAATTACCACAGAGTTGACCAGTCAACCAATCAGAACAGACTGGGCCTCGCATTGGAAAGGGGGGCCTTAAAATGGCAAGAGCTCTAGACATGTGTCTTAGACTGTCAATACAGTTGGGTCAGGTATATTCATTATATGAAAACTAGAAGGTTTTTTGGTCATTGGTGATTGTGAACTTACTCTAGCAGTCATGGAAACTGAACATACTGTATGAACCTAAGTTAAGTTAAAATACAGTCTCTTTAAAACAAGGTATTGCCGGGTTACTGTCTGGTAAAAATGGCATAAAAACTATGATTTGCTACCAGAGTAATGAAGTCTTTAACATTCAAGATTGGGTTTATCATTTTTGATTGTCAGATTAAGTCCTGCACCTTGTTTATGTTGCAATAAAAGGTTGACACAAGGTTGGAAATATGACTAAATTTGTTTCTGTCCTGAAAAAGCACCAAAATGTCTTCTTGTCAAAAGCATTTTAGTAAGATGGATCACCATAGATGTGGGGAAGAATACAAGTTGTATCTTTGCACTTGTAAAGAGAATATTGATTATGACAAGGCACATTAGATTTTTGAAGCATAGACCTGCTCTTTCTGTTAATTGTCTTCGATTAACATTTGTTATTAATTGGGCTTATTCAAATGAAGATTGATCGACAGTACCAAAAAGAACTACAGCTGTGCAGAGAAACTTTGTCGTAATTTTAACCTAAAGCTCCAAAACATCCTCCTTATCAGAGATGGGCAACTCTAATACCAACACGTATATTTATTAGCTATCATATGTAACTTTATGAACTTTAATAGAAGAAACTAAACACTGTAAAATTGCACTTTGTGTGATACTGGTTATTGCTTAAAGTATTCTTTTATTCATTAGTAATCCTTGGTGGGCACTGTGTCATGCCACATTGATAACATAATTATCAGCATGCAGCCAAATTAAAGGTAGTTTTAGAGGTCACTGTCAAAAGAAAAGGGTTTGAACATGATACTTCAGACATAACATGAACAGTATTAAACTCATGAATGGTTCTTATTGGTCTGTCAGGCTGTGATGTCATCATGATGCTGCCAGTCTCACGGTTCAAAGGCCAGCCTGTTGGCATGGTTACCACTACAATGCCCTGGCTGTCCATCAGCAGTGACCCTGCCCCTCCTTGGCTGTGGTTGGCCAGCTGGTCAGCTGCTACATACCAGGCCACACCCCCTCTGGTGTTCTACCCTCCTGCTGTGTGGATACCTGAGCACACACACCTCATCCAGGTAACAGACACACTTGATGCTGGCATTGATTAAGTTGTACAGATATGTTGGTGACAATACTCAGGATCCGTGAGACGGTCAGCAGGATGGAACAGGCCATGCTTCATGCAGAACACGAGTCCTGGTAATTGTCACCAGCAAAAGTTTGTATCTTCAGTCATGCTCTGATAACAGTCATGACTGCCCAAACATTAGTGGGTCCTTTAACAGACCCAGACTCTGTACATTCAAGCTCCAGAGTTCATGAAACAAATCAACAAGTCTATACTTGAAGAACATTCAGCCATTCTGTTTTTTTCTACCCAAAATGCTGGTTCATACGTATACTATACAATTAGCTTGTCTTGAACATTTTCACTTACTCTTGAGTATTTTTAGCTATATTCTTAGGTGTTTTTGTTCAGGGTTCTGTATACATTAGTGTTTCCTGTGCACTGCCAACTACTGTCCAGAACTACCATTTGGTATGCTATTTGCATTCCTGTCCTGTTATGTTCTCTACATGTCTGTGTAAAGAAAGTTTTGGCAACTGAAATGAAGTACGTAATGTAGGTTTACAGAGCTGATAAATAATGAGCAGCAAATTAGTTGAGAAATCTAAATTAGATGGAATTTACAAATATTGAACCGGTAGAGGCAGAGGATCGGGATTCTTATTTCAACTTGTTTTTCCATTTTAGTAACATGGATAGGGAAATGCACTTTATCATCTTGGAAAGTAGTTTTAACAACTTACCTTATCTTCTGAAGCCATCGCATCAATATACACAAATTTTCAAGACATATTCATGGTATATTTTCACTATGTGATGCCTTATTTGGCTCTACTTAGTTTGTTTTTTTGTTAGTTATTGTGTTTGTGTTCTGTAAGAAAGGGATCCTGTTACTTTTTAGGTATCATTTTTAGTAATGTTTTGATCTTGAGCTGATGGTAATGCACAGTGCTATCTTTTAATATTTAAAAACAAAGATGCGGAGACAAAGGCAGGTTCTTTGAAAAGTTCATTTACATGTTACAACCGCATTCTTCTTGGGGGTCTGCATGTCTGAGTGTATGTATGTGAGAGTGTTTGTGCAGCATTTAAAGGTTAACCTCAGCTCATGGGTGACAGCTTCTGTACAATAGCTGATACAGGCATCACTGAATCTTCCTTCAGGTTCTTTCTATACAAAAAATCCACAGGAACTGAATAGGATACTGCTTTAACTGAGCTTGATATGTGTTGACAACATCAGTTGGCTTTGGTCCCACGAAAAGATCTGACTGGACATAGCATCATGTATTTTTTAACCTTGAAGTGTCAACATACAAACAACTATCTTTGACAAATGGGAAACTGCACCTATGACATGGATTCTTGCATTTAAATTTAATGTGACTGATGATATTAAAACGGTGGTTCAGCAAGCTAAGCTGAAAATGAAACAGAAAGACACTAATGATCTCAAACTGTTTAGAGAGTATCATAACTTGGAGCATCAGTGGCATGTCCGACACAGGACTCAAACCTCTTTGATCATCATTTTCCTCCTGCTGTATGGCTTCCTAAATTCTCCTTTACTTCTCAGATGTATTCTGCCTGTGTGGTGGCAAACAAAACCCATCTCATTTAAGGCCTTTCAGATATTTAGGAGCCCACTTTTGAACTACCTTTATATAATGACATTCAGAGCAAAACCATTTTACAAAAGAATCATGTGCAATCTGAACAAATTCACACTGCAGGAGTGAAAATGGGCTCAAGTGACAATCAAGTGACAGTAGCCTGGTGCACATTTTGGTGAATAAAAACAGAAAAGGACAACCTAAGTGGGTACATAGAATTCTGGAAGGAGAAAAGAACTTGATTAGTTTCACAGTTTAATTCAGGAACTGAAGCTGTACCACAGTTGCTTCAGGACTTATCAGTCACAGCACTAGAAGATTGAGTATACATACATTATTATAATTCTGCACCTCCAAAGCTGTCTCCCTCTGTACATTAATAATTTTATTATCAATGTTATTTTCCACCTTTTGTCAAATAAAATGGGAAACTGTAACTCAAACACAATCAAGCAGTTTGCTATGTTAAATATTTTGTGTTTGCCAGTTACAGAACCTCAGAAAAACTAGAAATTGTACATGAAAACCCAACCTTTAATTTATAACACTCAGTGTGACTGTGAACAATAGGTGATTTCATAAGCACAGAGTCATTTTAAATAGCCATACTCTGTATATAGTACTAGTGTTTGATAACCAGGTTTGTCTTTTTAAGAGTTGATCAGTCTCATACATTCATCCATCTCCTTGCTGAGTCTCAAGGTTCTTTGATTTAAGTCTCTGTTTATACAGTCTGATAGTGTTTCTTCCATATATTTCATAGTCATGTTTTTTCAGCCAAGTCTTTGTTGAGTCTAAACATTATTTAATGTAAGTTTCTTACATAGAGTCATAGAGTGTTTCTTCAGTATTTTTGTTAATCGTGCTTTTCTTCTTCAGAGCTAATCCGTCTAAACATTCATCTGCCTCATTGATGAATCTAAAGGTTCTTTAATGTCAGTCTCCTCTATTCAGTCTCAGAGTGTTTCATCAGTATATTTGATAACCATGTTTGTCTTTTCAAGAGTCAAACAGTCTGAAACAGTCAGCCGTCTCATCGTTCCTTTGTCTAAAGTTTCTTTAAAGCATGGCTGCTCGGCCTCTGTGTATGTTTCAGATGAATCTTTAATGATCCCTGAGGACAAAGTGAATAATCGTCTGTTAATTATTGGTGGCGTGTTAATTATCTGCTGCAGCTCTGTCTTTATTCTTCAGTCTGACTTCTTTAGCAGCTCTCCGCCTCAGTGTTTCTGTTCAATAAAGAAATGTACATAGATTGACCTAAAGCTTTATACTTCCAATGGAAACATTTTATGATAAGATATTTTATATAGAATAAAAAACTAAGTGTGTCACAACATACCACTAGACCTCAAACCTTCACCTGTCTGCAGGAAACATATCTGGAAATATTTTATATAAACCCTGAAGGTTTCTCCGTGTTTCTATAAAGGAATGTTCACAGACTAATCTATGGTCATTTTCACACCTAGATCATTAGGAAGAGTTGTCCCCATACAAAGGGTGTTCCATGTTCGACATGGTTTGTTTCCATATATATACACACAGCGGTCAAACCCTGTTCACAAATAATAAAATGACTGTGCTAAGCTTACTTGAAAAGGGTGGTCTCAGCTCATTTTCAACTGACCCTGGAGCACACAATTGCACCAGGAACCAAGATTACCAGGAGAACAAGTTAACTCATTACACTGCTGTAGCATTATAAGCAGCAGTAGTGGTAAAAATAATTGCATTACACCTACTAGGCAACCAGGCTGATGCCAAAGTGCAACTTAATGATAATGTTCACGATCACAGTTACTTTTTTTGCACAACGCACACACAATATCAACAGGTTAACTTTACTCACTGTTTACAACAGATCAGTACAGGACTCAACAACATTGACTGATTCAAAAAGTCGTTTTTAGAATTTATCATTTTTTAAGCTGCTTTCTATTTTGTATGAGGTCTGAGTGCTGTTAGTTGTTTGGTTACCATATAGCAGCCACCATGTTTAAAACGCTAGCCCTTTTCGCAATAGTCCTTCACGCAAATATGCCATAATGGAGCTTTGCGGTTATTATTTTTACATTAATTTGGACAGGATGTTATATCCAAATCAATTCACAATGCAGTGTGGCCAACCTCATATACACACACAGGCAGATACACACAGCCCTGTGCTTCTTTGGTGGCTTATATATGCTCCTATCTCGTGCATATAATGCCTCTAAAAGATAAATCAAGAAAGAAACAGCTCATTTGCCCATTCTACCTCCTATAAGTGAATGTGAAATGTCACACAGGTGTGAATATTTGGTCTTTGAACAGCACTACTAAAGCTCACTGTCTCAAAGTAACTTTCAATTAACCTTAAAACAGATTAAGAGGTGGAGCTAAGGTGGGACTTGCTGTGGGCTTGTTGCAATATCAACCAGGCCCCATACTAACCTTAAATCCATCTTTTAAAAAACAGGTTTTAAAAGAAATTCACCCTCTGCACAGTGTGAGGCCTAAAAGACGTGAACTGTTTAGATCAAAATCATTTTCAACCAGCCATTACATATGTTTATTCCTGCCATTATTGACATTTTAACATGGAGTGTAGATGTGAATTCTGATGCTTCTGTAGTCAGCCTCTGGTGGACACTGGAGGAACTGCAACTTTTTACACCTCTGCATTGGCTTCATTTTTGAACAGTGGATTTTGATGTCTTATTTAAAACAAACTATGATACCTCAAATCTTCACCCATCTGATAGAAACACTCAAGGAGAAAGATGTTTTTTATAAATCATGAATGTGTCAGAGCGCTTCTTTTTGGAAAAGAAATGTTCACAGACGAACAGAAACCTTCACCTGGCTGTTACAGACAATATGATTTTTTATATAAACTCAGACTGTGTCAGAGATTTCTGTTTTTATATATGGAAATGTTTTAGCCTTCACAGAACATTTTCAAAGATGAGACTTGGAGCAGCGGTGTGTCTGTAACATTTATTCTGACTGTTTTATTCATTTCATGGAGAACAGGTCTGGGGAATCAATGCTCTGATTGGTCAGAATTTGACAGTGGAGAAAGTTTACTTTTCTGTCTGTGTTTTAAATCCCTGTCCACATGTAGACAGTTTTTTGTAAACTGCACAAAGTGTTATGAACAAAGGTTCTTGCTCAAACATGGCTATGACAGTCCAAAGGAGGGGGGATTTTTTATTGACTTGTCCTTCCACTTATAGACATGATTAGAACATGGGGTTATTTAAATGATCTCATAATGTGTCAGAGTTTTTCTCTGTGTATTTTGGCCTTTCATTCACACTAGTGATGGACCATACCAAACTTGTTCAAAGTAATACAGATACTTTTTGCTCAATTTTTTTTCAATACTTATACCGATACCAAGTATCTTCAAAAATGCACACATACTATTTTTACTTAACTTGCAGCTTTATATATAAACCAAAAGCAAATTGTGGAAACGTGTTGAATTAGGTCATGAAATCTAAAGGGCGAGTTAAATGTGCAGTTTTAGTGCCAGGAAAACACATTTTAGAGTTATTTAATCTTTTAACAGTGATTTTTTTCTGGATTAATAATTATTCCATAAATACAAATACAAACAAATTAAACAATAAGAGCTGTCTTGGCACAGAAAGAGAGAGAAAAATGAAAACTGTTGGGAAAAGAGCTCAGATATGCATTTTGTTCAAGTACTCACTTGGTATTGATATTGTAGGAGAGCATTCAAAACCAAAAGAGGACTTGTAAAAGTATAGATACTAGGATACTACAGTATAGATACTCCTATCCCTAGTTCAAACACAGACTGCATTTCAAGTCACAGAAAATGCACTTTTTGTAAAACTCCTTCCAAGGTGGAGCATTTGAGAAACTCAGCTAACAGTGTTTATGTGAAGGAAAATCAGCATTTTGGTCTTGAAACATCACACTGTTTACTGCTTTATCCTGTGTGGTGTCATTTTATCTGTGTTGATGAACAGAGACACCTGAATGGACCATAGCCTTTCAGCCTTTGCAACTTCAGGCTGTCTCAGTTACACGAAGTTGGAACCAACAAGAGATTAGATTTGCCCTCAGTCAAAACTAAACAGGGAAACATTGAAAAAGAACTCCTGCTAACACCCGTTAACATGGTCACACATCAGACTGTATGTAGTCATGCATAAGGTTGGTGGGACAACTTTGGAAAAGAAAAGGTCCCTGCAGAGGAGTAACGACTAGATGTTCTTATGTTGCGGAAAACTAACAGCACATGACTGTGTTTATGTCTTAATGTGTTTTCATGTGGATGAACATGTTTCTGAAAACCTGACTGAAACATTGTCTAAAATGCAGGTGTATGACATCAGTTTTAAAAGACTTTGACCAAAATTACTTATGACATGCTACCTCTGTTACATGCTCAAACATATCATTAATAATCAATATTTTTTTAATTTTCATAATAATTTTTAGTGTCTAGCATAAATGAGTACACCCCTATTTAAAGTAATGTATTAATCAATATCTAAATGAACAAAAGAATAACTTCCAAAGTTTTGTGTGGCTATTAGCAAGATAACTCAAAAAGTTAAGGACAGATTGCTCTGAAATTTGGTGGAAATGTTGTTAATGGCACAAGGAAGAAGTGTTAAGATCTTGGTGGTGATCCAAATTTGGATTTGGATCTAGGAATTTCTAACAAATTTCTTTACATTGTGTGATATGTCAGTTTTTTGAGGATGGCTCGGCTAACAATGTCAGCAGAGCCTTGGGGGAGGGTTGTGCTCTCTGAGCACTTCCAGTTTTGTTTGCTTTACTTAAATGTTTTAATTTTTTATTGCTTTCCTTTTGTAAATTGTTTATTCCATTTATTGTATTTATTCCTGTTTTTGTTGTTTCAGTGGGAGCAGCCAGCTGTTGAGGTGGTTCCTCTCCTCCCTCCATTCTATCGATCATCTCACCTTCATCCTCCTCCTCCTATCGCAAAGGTAAATGCACACACAGAAGAATGCACACACACACACACACCCCCACGCACACCAAAAACACCCATATTAGTTTAATACTAACATGATAACATATTTGCAGCTAGCTGAAAGTTGGGTCTCCCCGGAGGAAGTGGGCATGTTCCAGAGAAGAGACAAGCCCCACCACCTGACCAATCAGATCATTCATCGGCCGGTATACACCACCAGGTCCCGCCTGCTGCTGTCAACCAATCAGCTTTCAGGTAAGACTTCTACCAAGAAGTAAGCCCTGCCCCCTCAGAGAGCAGAGAGGTGGAAGTTCTGTATTAAATATCTCCCTTCACACACTGTCCCTGCATCACAGAGAGCACTCCATCTGAGGTCACATTCTCTTTTCAGAGGGCATTTACGCAAAATCACTACAACAAAACTCAAAGACACTTATATTAACTTCATGAGGACATAGTATTTGTGTCAGTTCACAATGCAATACAGCACTGGATGCACCTTGGAGGGCAGGACTCATATAATCACAGCCCTTCAGTCCCGTGCTGAGTCCAAGTGCCCCCATCTCACCGATATTACGCCTCTGATGCTACTGGTGCGTTCCAGTTGATCTTGTAACTGGAATAATCCAGGTTGCAGATTACATAACATCACTGGAAATGCCTCCCAGGTCAGAATTTCCCACTTCAAAGTCGGGCATCCTTCAGCCACTCTGACTTTACCCGCTTGTAACTCTAACGCGTCTAGCTGGGAAGTAACGTAATTTCCACTCCCCTCTTCTCAGTTCCTGTCTAAATGGCAGGCATCATATCTCTGGAGGCGGAGCAGATGGAGGGTCAACTTGTTCCCCTCATTCCATCTCCATGATGTCTACAGTGGAGGCAAAGCATCATAGTGGCGTAAATATTACGTCTTGAAATAACAGCACGAATGGGGCTACATATAATCCTTCCCCTCTTTCCCTTACACAACCCCAATGCAGTTAAGTGATGTTCCTTTGTTATTGTGTCATTTTAATTCAACAGACGTGCGTAAAGTTGTGACGTCTTGCTGTAAAGTCATGTACAGGGAAGGCTGGTGTTTGGTAACTGTATGGTATGGTGTATCTGCATTAGACAGCAGCAATACTGATGCATAAGAGGGCTTCTTCCTATCATTGCTCGCTAAAATTAAAGCATTTCTCTGTATTTACAGCCATGCAGAGGAACAAGAGACTATACATTAAAGATGAGGATATAGCTAACACTTGTAACTTGTTTCTATCTCATATGTTTCTCAAAACTTGAGGCATTACGTCTGCTATTTCTAAAAAGTCATCAAACACATCACACCATGGTGCCTTCAGAAACTTTAGACTTTGATGTTGTGATACAGTGGAGGGGGGCAGGGGGTCCCATTGTCTCTTCTCATGAATATGGTAAAAAGGACCCCTTTTGAAGGCAACAAAACACCCGCTCACTGCCACAGAAACAGGAACTTTATGTCTTCATAGTAGTATGTACCTCTAATCGGTAAGAAAATGGTCAAAATGATCTTGCAAGGCAGCACAAGCTCACTGGACCCAGCCACAAATTTGAAAAAGGGTCTATTAGTCCATGGCTTGTTGGGCGACAGAGTTCACCATCAGAGAGGCTATGTAGAAATGACCATACTGTTACATACTTTATATGTTTTTATACTTTAGAAAATTGCAGTTTGATCCATAAGTGCAGTAGATCAGTACAAAGAAACAAGACTAAGCCCACTTGTGTAAAAAGTGCATCTTTACAGAACCCCGAGGTGGACTTGCATCAGGGGTTGTGTGAACTGAAAATTTTCCGTCATTGACAGATTTTTTTGATGAATGGCAGAAAGTTTTGAAGGCTGTCTGTTATTATGATGGACTGGAAAAAGACAGGCGGCGCAGTGTGCCACCCTGCTCATGCAGACACATGCACAAACCCTCTCTGTTTTGGGCACTTAATACATCCTGTAGGTCATTTAAACTTTGTAAAAAAAAAAGATTCTCATTGAAATCATTGGACAGATTTACTACATTGACAACCAAAGCTGCTGAGTTTGTAACACATTCATCGTGCTGACTGTGAGTTGAGGAGCATTACATGAAGTTCTGCAGGTTAGTCACAGGGCACTGGAGCTGCCCTAATGGTGCAGCAGGTCAGTCACGAAATAGCCTTTGTTCAGTAGGCCTTGTCTTGTTTATTGGTCCCCTACGACTCATTTTAAAGTAAAATGTGTTGCTATCATTTTTGGTTTTTGGCTTTTTGTCACAGTAAAGGACAGCCGTTCTAAGTTGACAACAAGAAGGGTTTGATTTCAGTGTCGGACTTACCACTTTTAAGGCTCCTAGTGACCAACCTATGGTCTTCAGAGTCTTTATGTCACATTTTGTTATCTGCTCAGCTCACTTAGAACCTCACAGAGTGGATCGCAAACCAGGTACCATTAGTTATGGGTATAAATAGAGTCGAGGCGATGTACACAGTGGAAATGCACCATATGTTCATTGAGTATGTGTGTGTGAGTAGGTTTGATGCTATAGACAGGAAGTGTCTGTTGATGATGGGGCATTCAGGGGACAGGTGAGTCTCAATGAGGCTGCTCTCTGCTCTGACATGTTACCATGACAACAGGGTTATTGCTGGGAGCTGATTGGCCAAGGGAATCGCTGCTCAAAGACAGGGGATGTGTTTTTTTCTGATAACACACACACACACACACACACACCAACACACACGCTGAAAGCTGCTGTCAGATGTAATTTAAAGATGATTGGTCAATTTTAAATCAGCTAGTGGAGCATGATGGGAAAATTCTGCTGCTTCAGACTGCAGGCATTCCTCTGTGCCTGCAAACAGGATGACCTTATAAGGACACGAGGGGCGGAGTCAGGCTGAACAAACGCTTTTCATGATTTTTATGATCATTTAAATATTTCAAATAAAGTTTTAGTCTTAGAGAGGATATATACAATCTGACTGGAGTTTTTTTGGAAGTTAAAAAAGTCAATGAAGTTTTAGATTCACCTCATTACACCTCTGTTACAACACATTCTGGTGGACATTAGAGGAACTGCACCAAAAGCAATCTCTATTTTTAAACATAAGCATGCACTGTAAGAATGCTTTTTATTTTCAATTAATATATGTGATCAGAAAACTACATTTGAAGCACAAGTGCAGTTCACAATAATGATCTACGTCACTGTATAAACATGCCAGGCCAGTATTTGATTTTGTATAATGCTGCTTTACTGTGAAGTCATCGATTCTCTGAGGGCTTGTGTCTGGACCTCCTAGCACACTTTCTTTGAACCCACAAGTCAATGAACTTTCCTGTGGACTTTCCCAGAATTCACTGTAAAATCTGGTCACATGAAGGATATGTGGCCACAGCCAAATATATGCAAATGATCGTAAAGTGCTATATTTGCCTAAAAAAAATTATGATTATAATGCAAATGTGAGTTCAATAAAAAAAACATGCTATCTCATTTAGTCTGCACCGTAATTACCAGTGGCAATGGTTCCTAAAGTGAGTGTTGGTGGACACAGTTTTTTGCATGAACTCAGCAGAGACTGTAGGTTGTTCCAGTTAACGAGGAGAACTAACCACAGATCTTATGTGGATGAAGTCTGGTTCAAATCCTTCAGTGCCTTCATGTAATCCCAGACACACTCCCTAATACTGAGATCAGGGCTCTGTAGGGCACACACCATCAATTCTAGGACCTCTTGTTCTTTCTCATGATGAGGATAATTCTGAAGTATGTTTTGAGTTGTTGCAGCAAAATAAATTCAGGGCCAATCATATGCCTCCTTGATGGTATTGCATGATGAGTAGTATCTGCTTGTATTTATTAGCAGTAAAGACACCATTAGGCCTGTTTAAGACTGGATGCATTTTTCTCTCATGATGGCTGCAGTGTGGGCCTGTTTTTAATTCAGTGAACATGTTACCATGTCAGAGCTTTTAGACTGTAAGCAATGTAAATCTCCAGAATAGGAGCCTTGCTTATTTATTTTTGGCAAGCACCGCGCATTCCTCAGCAAAAACAGACAGAAAATGATGAATATAGAGGCATATTTACCTTAATCCAGCTGGTATGTATGTCCACAGTGGTAGAATATGTCACAGAAATGATCCCATGACTTTTCCTGTATGTTCCTTGCAGAGTTAAACCTTCAGTTTTCCTCCTCTGTGGAGAAAATCCCCTTGTTCTTCAAAATACTTTATTTCTGCAGGTTTCCCAGGTCAGTTATGCAATGAATCAGGTTCCTTGTAGGGAGATTTACTGTGATTCTCCCTAAACTTTCAATAGAAGCTCATTATTGGTGTGATATGGAAAGATAGAGCTGTGACAGCAGGAAGACGCGCTGTGGCTGCAGGACATTCACAAGCCTGGTATTAAAGCTGTGGCAGCAAAATCCCTGAATATGTGAAAGTATACCTCGAAGAATTGTTGCTGGTTTGATGGCAAAGCTTAGTCACATCAAATATTGATTTGGTTTAGACTTTTCCTCTGTTTGCTCAATTTGCATCTCTTAGCTGTTGGGAACAAACCTCCTATCTCTATTATATACTTTTTTTTTCAATAAAACAGAGCCATTGGTCATCTTCCGCAGTGGTTAAGGGGTTTTATTAATTTTTAACCAAATTAAAGAACAAAAAACTAAATTGTTATCAGGACAATACAATATTCACTCATTTAGTAGTAGAGCTTTTTTGTTTCCTGAAAAGTAGCAATTTTGGAGATAAGAAGTTTGTGCCCTACTGACAACTTTCTAAACTGATTCATTAAAATTTTGAAAGCATTCTTACTTTACTGTCATTTTAACGCTTGCCTGAAACTTTTGCACTGTTTCATATGTAAGTAAAGAGGGAGCTTTATTCTATAAAGACTTTGCCATCAGGTAAGATTTATGCTGCAGTGAGGGTAGTGTGTAAACAAATCCTTGAAATGTAAGTTTACACATGACAGAAATGACGTTTGGTTCACTTCTCTTAGAAGAAAACACAGTTGCCATCCACAGTCCCTGTTTTTTCCCTGGTTTATGGCACATTTAAAGAGCTGTGTTTTTTATGAAAATATTTACCAGTTGTAACACAGGGCAAACCTCAGGTTGTGGTATTTTGACAATGAAACAGCCATTGGCAAAGGGAATTTGGGATTTTTTTTACAAATCAGTACACAGTTGCATGTTATTAATCGCACATTTGAATGTGTGTATAAGTTATTCATCAGTTTCAGCCAAATTTGTGCCATTTCCCATTAATTTATATATCACTGATGCAGCAGTGGGATTAAGTGGGATTAAGTGTCCCTTGTGACAGGAGGTGCTGGATTGAACCCTTAACCTCTTGAATTACACCCCAATCATCCAAAACTTTTGTGTGGATGTATCTTAAATCTTGACCTGTATGAACTAGATTATTTATGAAAATGAAGAGTAAAACCTTTGTTAAAAAAAAAGACCTACCTACATGTCGAACTTAAACTAGGCCAGACTGGAAAAAAGCAGTCTTGGATTCGTTAAACTGGATCAGATTAGTCTGGAATAAATGGTGGATTAGACTGGATTCATAAGACTGTTCTGTGCTGGTTTTAGTCAACCAATAAACTCTGTATCCTGTATTGAATAAGACCATTGTATTTTTAGATATTATAGTCTCTGATCTTTTGTGCTTCTGTAATAAAAAAACATTAAATATAAAATGACTCTCTGAAGCTTTAAGCTTCTTCACTTTTTCTCAGATTTATTCCATCTTTTTATTTTCTCCCTCCAATATAAATCAGCCCGCTGTGAGCCGACAAACAGATTAAAACATCTTTTATTTTGGTAGCGTGGGTGTGAGTGTGTCAGTGTTGGGAAGGTTTTCAGGCACAAAGTCAGTTTGTGTTGAGTTTGTCAGAATGGATTTGTCTGAATGAAAGCACACGGTAAAGGATGGAAACAGTCTGCATGTGAAATGAAACCAAGCTAGGCGTCACAAACAGCCGGCTGAATAAAAGCGACGTGTGTGATGTGTCTGATGGTCTGTGCTACAAAAAACCAAATGTTTTTAGAAAGAAGAATGGATGTGATATTATATAAACACATCTAGAACTTCTTCTTCTCTTATTTAATCACAGAGGCATTCACTGACTTATAAGAACACAATCAGAAGAAGTGGTTCGCTTTGTGTTCTAGTCAGATTTATGTTACGCACCAGATTTGAATTTGGATTTTTTGTTTGCTCTCTGATTGGTTTGCTGATCCAGCAATCATAGATATTCTTCTAATAGCATCTGTCACCAAGCTGCTTTCTGTTGGGCAAACCTTTACTCATGCTAAGTGTTTTCAACAAAATAATGTTTAGATAGCAATCGAATTTCATGTGGAAACCTTTGCATGCTGAAGAAATCAAAGACCTCCAGCAATACTTATAGTTCAGGAAATAATTTTATTAGACCAGCGCGTTTTGGCTTGTAGGCTTAATCAGGGTCATCAGAAACACACTGCAAACATCACTCAAACAGAGTTTGAATGGAGTTGAAAAATCAAACTTTTAAGAAAAATCAAAAGAGTAAAATAGGTTCAAGATTTAACCCAATTATGCATACAGGTATGGATCAGCAAGTATGATGTATTTTTGTGGGCCAAAGTGAAAGTCAGCATCTCCCTGGATCCCTCCACTGCAAGCCTACAAAAAGCCTATTAAGCTCTGTAGCAAACATAAAATTATGAAATTTAAATGTTCTGCTCCTTGCGATAATCTCAACAATTTTACCTACTTTTCATGATGTTTTAAATGTTCAATTTTTTGCTCCTTTTCTGCAATTTAACATAGATCCTTGACCCTTCATGCTTTGGTCCAAAAAGCCTATGAATAAAGGACAACTGCATTCTTTTCACGCTCACATAACCCCTCTGTTCAGAATGGCTGGTTTTGAAAGCGGTTGCCCTCATATGCCAATGAGCCAGAGCAAAGCAGCGTACATACGGGGAATTCACGATAGTCCTTCAGCGTAACTCGAGCGAAGTGGAGCGCACTGCAGCTCCAACCATGCGCTGCTTACAGTCCTGAACACACACGAACCGTTAATTCATGCTGTTTAACAAATAACAGCGATCTTGTTTCCCCCAAACATCACAAGCTAATGCACAACATGCTAACCGCAGTGGGATAGCCACAACTTAGCCTACCTTCTGGGCTAACGTTAGCACAAACGGAGGGACCTGGGGTCAGGTAAAGGACTGATTATATTCAGCAAGCTGTTTAACTTCTCTTCCTGAACACACACAAACCACAAATTCCTGCCGTTTAACAGATAACAGCTATCTCATTTCCCCCAAACATCACAGGCTAATGCACAACATGCTAACCTCAGCCTAGTCACCTTAGTGGGACTGATTATATTTAGCCAACTGTTAAACTTCTCTTGACTAATGTAAGAATGCTCATACATTGAGGTTTATCCTTCAGACTTTAAACAAGTAACGTGAACATTGACGAACATGTTGTGCAGTTACCTCTAGTTCACTTCACCCTGCTGTTAGCATTAGCTTGTAGCAATTAGCAAAATAAATACTACACAGCTTTAAAATACTCACATTTCCATCATCAGGTTTGGCAACGGATTGTTAGTACTGAGCCCAGATTCAGGTCAAGTCTACTTGCCAGTCCTGTGTTGAACTGACTGAAGTTGAAGAAACAGTCAGCCATGAAGTGATTAGCACACACATACAGGTTTTAGCTAAATAAATGTTGATTTCAGATCGAGACTCAGAATCAGCAGATACTCATCATCTAAAACCCGGACTGGGATCAGGGACCAAAAATGCTGATTGAGACATCCCCACCAGGTAGTGCTTGTCACAGCAGAAGATTGCTTGTTTGACACCCTGGTTAAGGGGCCTTCCCCGTGTGGAGTATGCATGTTCTCCCTGTGCATGTCTGGATTTTCTGCAGGTACTTTGGTTTCCTATCACAGAGCAAAAAGACATGCTCCTTAGGTTAATTTGTGACTCTCAGTTGGTCATTGAGGTGAATGTGTCTGTTTCTGTCTGTCAGCCTTAAGATTGACCAGTTCAGATTCTACCCTGCCCCTTCTCCAATAACAGCTGGGGGATGGATGGATTGATGGATAGTTCATGTTTCATGTCCTGACAGTGTATGATGGGTGATTTTTTTTTACAACTTGTCTGAGTATGTTTCTAGGATGACTCAGTTGTGTATAATCAGGAGCATGGCTGATATGACCACTTATTGTTGCTATTTGTCAGACAACAACTCAGCCACCAAGTTGATGTAACGTTACAAACAGCAAACTTGCTCCGAGTCTCTCTACAACATAGTTTAAGTTCTGCTTGTCAGTAGAGATGACTAAAGACATCCACGTCGTAATCCAGGAGTGTTTTCATACTGTTTCCTAAAAGGAGAGTCAATATAAAATCTGTCTTCTTTGGTTGTGATGCTGTGGACAAACACATAGACAATTCTACTCAGCCTGCGATAAACCAGGGAGAAAGAGAGGATTGTAGTTAATATTGTGAGTGACTATAAAGAACAAACTGATAAAAGATTTTTTTATTTTTGATATATTTTCCTTTTAAGTGTTTTTTATTATTATTTGAGCAGAGCATCTTACCATGTAAAACATCTTCACAGAGATGTTTTATTGTCGTTTTGACGCTGCTGCTGTCAGCAGATTTGGGTCAATGTTTCATGAAAGGAGCTCAAACATATGGAGGCAGCCACAAACACACACACACACACACACACACACTAAAAACAATTGTTAAAAAATGTTGAATAAGAGATACATAAAACCCGCTAATCTGTGATCTTTCCTTTCACTACATGCAGGCATTTCATTTTTTTTTCTTTTCACAGTCACTAAAGTAAATAAAGTCTCCTTCCCATCCCTGACCTTGTTTTGAAAAGTTTGAATAAAAACTTTCTACTTAAAAAGAGACAAAAGTTTAGAAATCACAAGTCTTTGCTATGATTGAAACACACTCAGGAGATGCTGATGGGGGCAAAAATAAGTTTTTCCACTTGTGTTTTCCCTTTGAGTTTGAGCTGCAGATCATTTATAATGCTCCATTTAATCATTAATCTTAACATGATCTGTGTTCTTGGGGGGCAGTTGAGGAGCACGCGGTCACTCAGGGCTGAAAACTTGATGAGGCCCCACCATGGTAGGTGGAACGCCAACATATGGACCCGCGGTTTTCTCAGAGATAAGGAGTGGGCCAGCTGCTTTCCAAATAATCAACACATAGCCTGGTCTTTTTTATTATATTGCCATGTAATTTGCAGTGTTGAGCTTCAAGTGCTTCTACAGAGTGACTTTACCTGTCCTCCATTTTCTTCAGGTGTACTTACTGTTGTTGAGGCCAAAAGAGCAACAGTCATTTTGCATTGAGAGCACGTTCTGTTGTATCTGGCGTTTCACTGCTCCAGGCACCCTACTGTGCTGTTGCTGTGTATTTTACATTGGAATATATATTTAAAGTTTGAGGGTTTTTACCCCCATGCTTGAATGGGAATTCAAACATTGAGTGCAAGGTGACTAACCTGGCACACCAGATGGACTGTTCAATATATTTAATCTTTCCATCTGGGAAAGAGCCCAGAGAAAGTGTTTGGGAATGGGCAGAACCTTTCAAAAGCTTATTCAGCAGGTGATTTGATGATGGTTCAATCATTCACATTTATTACAATTATCTAATTATCTAATTAGATAATTTAGGATTGTAGGCGGGGCACTACAGGTGCTACAGGAAGTGAGCCACTTTGTAAAACAAACTCTCTGCAAAACATGTCAGAAGTGGACTGAAATATCCTTACTATAGAAAAGTTTGTACTGTCGGTTTTTATTTTTTATTTAATAAAGAAATATGGTCCAGATCTGAGAAAACTGCTACTGAAGCTGTTAGCATCAATGCTAATATTTGTACAAGCAGTCACTTCCTGCTGCTGTCTGGCTTGTAGCTCCCACCTCTTCCTGCTTTAAAGGATGTCCATTGGGCCATGCCGTTTTGGGCTGCTCACAATCCTTGTAGATTGTAGCTTGGTGAGATGGATCTGTCTGATTACAGACATTGAACCAGGCAGGGCCAACTGCTGTGCAACGTTTACAGCCCTATTTGACTATACTGGCCTCCCAGCTTTTTCTTTAAATAGTTTATTGGGCTAGCCTATCAGACATGCTCTGAAAAGACTATAGACTGTTGAACATGAAGAGTTTTAGTACCCAAATTATCCATACGGTACGGTAAATAAAGGCTTTAGATGCAGTTGTAATCAAACAATGTACCACATAAATAAATGCGAAAAATGTTTCATTTACATTTCAAAATAGGTAGAACAACATGAACTTTTGTGATTTTCAGGCTGATCACTCGCAGCTAAATAAGTCAGACTTGCCTGCACAAAATGGCTATTTTAAGAAAATAACAGCACAAAAATGTTTATTCAATCCAACGGAACAATGTCTAAGATAAACAAAATTATTGAAATGGCCTTCAATAGCTTCACAGAAAGTATTTCACATTCACAGCTTGTAAAAGACAAGATAATGAAAGCCATGTGTTTATCTACAGAAACTTAATGTGTTTATCTACACAAACTTAATTTAAACTAAAGCTGCCATCATACTCTGTGTCACTAGATGGCAGTGTTACAATGGAAAACATGATAGACAGACTAATACGGTAATCAACGACTGGCAGCCTGAGGGCCACATCATATCCCCCAAAGTTTACCCTTCAGCCCACTGAACTATAACTTCAGAAAATTTGCAGGATGCAAACCTGTTGTGGTTTTAAGTACAGCTTTTTGTCGTAAATACCAACAACTATTAACATAACCCCCAAAACAACTGTGATTAAAACAGTTTTAACAGAAAAGACTCAGTGTTTGACCTGTTTGACAGAAATCCACCTGTTACCCATTATTAGCCAATACTCAACTGTGAGATCAAGCATACTGGAGTCAAACCCAGCTATCTAAATTACCCCATGTGGCTGGCTGCTGGATAGGTGATGGGGACTGATCTCACTTTTAAAGGCTATTGAAATCTTTTTCATTCATTATGTTTATTTTCTTGTTATTTTTAATCTGGCCCTAAAAGCATACATGCATGCCTCACCTGCCACATTTGTGACATTGATATTCTGTGCCTGAGCACTTTTGATGTATGTGCACATTGTGATGCAATAGGTGTCAGAATGTGCACATAATTTGTTTGTAACTCCACCTAAAAGAAGAAAGAAGAGGAAGCAACTATTTAAACCTGTCGTTAACGTTCCTCGCAGACATACTGTGTTGACATTATTATTCAAGAGATTGAAACAACACTCTTCCAACTTTTACACCTACACTGTTTAGCTAAGAGGATTAAATGAGCCCATGGTGCATTAATTTACAGTGGTTAATGAAGAGACAGACATTTAGAACTGTTTTTACAACTCACTCTCAGATAAGTACCCTATTCTTGCTCACACTTACATTCATATCTCTGATGTGCCGTGCCTGATTACACATGAATCCTGCCTTCTACACCTCGATGAACAGACTCAGCAAACAGTGTCTTAGTGCAGACCATTTTTATAAACACTGATAAAATTAACCAGATTTGCAAATGTTGTATTTTTTGGTCTAACATTTCAACTATGGGATTTCAATACAATTACTTTACAATGTAAGGCTCCTTTGTTTAAAATCATGAATACCAAATATGTGTTATAGTATGATTCTTGTTCAGGCAAACAGACCAGGAAGTGTTACCAACCAGATGTTTCATAATTTAACATACTTTCACTGCTCACAGACATGTTCGCAAATACAAATACAGCTAGACCCTAAGCCAAAAAGAAGAGGCAAAAGAAGAGCATTTGGAAGTAAAGAAACAACACAATAGACTCTGTTTAATGAATACAGTCCATAATATGGCCAACAACCAACTGACAGTATTAATCACCCACCATATTTATTTTGTTCTAAGGTCACGTTTGTTTATGTGAGTTTCTGTGAGGGTAGAATCTCAACTGTTAAATTGGTACTACAAATACAGGGTTTGTGGTCTTAAAGCCTGGCTAAATCATGTCCATATGGTCTCCATGTCTACGATTCAATTAATATTTACAATTATCTGGTGTGAAGCCAACCTAAATTAGTTAGTCATGGTTTAAACATAGTGAAAGCATGTTGGCTGCATGACAGTTGTGTATCAATTTCCATTCAGGTAAACAAGTCGAGGCTTTCAGACTGAAAGTGTGAGCAGTATGTTTTATGCCTTAATAATTTAGAAAATAGGGTCTTATATTTTCAATAAAAGCCATAAGTTACTCTGGGAAAAAAATAGTAAAGGTGTATTAATATTATTCTAATTTGCTAAACCAATCATTAATAGTTGATGTAGTAAATGCAGATAATGTACTGCAGATCCTGAAATAAACACCTTTTTAAAACAAACGGGTATGTATTGTGAATTGGTTTGTATCAGTAAAGTTAATTCTGAATCTAATCATGAACCCCAAAATCAGAATTGAATTAAATCATAACCTATTGGAAGATTCATACCTTTGCAAAATAGTCACTGATTGGTTCTGGCAGATTTGTCCACATTTGTAGAATATATCACAGACAAGCTAAACACAGTTGAGTTACACTTCCTGTTTGCACCCTTTAAAGTAATAGCCTGGTTTGACATTTTTATAGAGAAACTCCCCTGTTTATACAGAAAGCTTTTAATCTGAAGTTTTCCCAGGTCAAAAAGTTAATGTGCTGCAAAACAAAGTGTAAAAAGCATTCATGAAAAGACTCTTTGTCACACAAGCCCAATTCACACTGCTGCTTCAAGCCATATTATTTCCGCCCTGTGATGCTTCGCCTCCTGTTTGAATGTTGTGGAGACAGATAGAGGTAGTAACAGAGGCATGTCAGAGGCAAGACAACAAAAGACAGGACTACTGTGACGGAAAGACAGGAAAGATGTGACACAGCAAGTGATGTTTGATGTGTTTTTTATGTGGCAGATACCGGGGAAATAAGAGACAAGGCAAAGTTATTTGGCAGAGCTGCAGCGAACGTGAACAAGATGTCTCGTGCAAAAATTTAGCTTGAGTCTGCTGAATCTGCACCACCAGAAAACAAAAAACACTACAGGCAGCTACTGGTACCAACCCACTTTGGTTCCACAATACCATAATCGCTGTGAACTGAGTGACTGACAACACCAATTTTATGCCATAGTGGGACTAATATGAATCTCCAGCGTGCAATGATGACAGACATCAGAACTGTACATTTGCACAAATGCAGTTAGAACTGGGCCACAGACACTTCCTTTTTGGGTTGTTTTGGTGCTGGTATGGAAAGGAATGTACAAATGATATTTAAAATAAGACTGTAAAGAAAAACACCACTAAAGAAAAATAGACACTATATATAATCAAAAATGTTTCTCATACAGATTAATCAGATTAATTGTTGAACAGATGAGTCATTGTTCTCTACTGTATATACATGTTCACAATTATAAATCAAAAGAAAAGAAAGATATCCTTAACATTTTATGTTAAGGTAAAACTTATAAAGAAAGACAGGGCTATAACAGCATATAGACATGGCCAACACACAGCATGCACTCTCCTGGTATGAAAGACATGTCACTGCACATTGGAGCCAACGCACTCCAGCCTGCACTCAACAAGTGTGTTTGATTATTTAACAGTGCAGTTGAATGAGAGGTTGAGGTCATTAAAGAAATACAAACGGATCAATTTCTGCTTTTCAGGTGGAGTTAGACGAGACACAAAAAAGATGGCAGAGAAGACAACAACAGACTCCTCCCCCTCAACCACCTCCCCCCTCCCTATGCACCTCCTCTCTGCATCTCCTCTTCAACTGCCACTCTTCATATCTCCGCCTCCTCCAGGTGAGTCGAAGTACTCCTCTTTCTCTGTTGTTAGATCACAGACAGTAATTGGATGATGTTAAATATTTGGAGTACAGGAAATAAGCTCAAGCTTAAAAATCATATTAATTAGGCACGGATTTGTCCTTTTAGGTGTGTCACAGTTAGTCTCACACCTGAATACTACTCATCCTTGTCTTGCTGCCTTAACAGCAATGTAAAATAAGGACACTGATGCTCCTTTGAATTTCAGATTAAACTACGCACAGATAACTTGGAACTAATCTGCACCTTGTCACACAAAACATTTACTTTTTTCACACTTCAGTATTCAGTACATATTTTACTTTAACATCTGTATCAAATTGTGTTCGTATTTCTTAATTAAAATAACGTCATATTTTCTGTGGATATCCATTTAGAAATTACTTCAGAAAGTGAGGTACCCTTAGCAAGCAGGGAGCAAACCCTAGCAGTACCCCAGTTTCACCCACACATTTGCAAAATGTAGATAGTGTTGTCTATCTTTTCTTAAAAGTGTGACCAAAGATCAGAAGGTTTCTTTTTGATAGGATAGAGTAGTCAAATTTGTAGATTTTGATTTTCAAACACATTGGTCTACAAAGTATAGATTCATCCTTTATCCAATTTCAAAACATAATGAGCAAACCCTCATTTACAATGTTGTCACGTTTACAAATAATAAAGAACATTTAGACAACCTTAGATGTATCCCCAATCCTTTTTTCTACAATTTTAAGAGTTTGCAGATGTTTGATTGCAATTTTTGATCATTAAAAACAATTAAGTGCCCAATATTGTTGTCATAATATCAAACAGGTCAAATAAACTCATCTATGTTTACAAGACAGCTTTCATACATAAAAACATTCACCTCAACGTGCTTCACAAAGAACAAACAGAAAATAAAGAGAATAATAATCTAAAACTTACTTAGTATTTAAATCTTAACACTAAAGAAAGTGATAAATAAACTCTGTGTAATGTTTAAATGATACTATTAATGCCATTAATAAAAGATTCTCAAAATAAAATGAAAAAATAATCAAGCAAAGATGAAAAATCACCCAAAGCTAGAAGCCTGTGAAAAAAGATTTCTTTAATTTGACTGGGATGCATCATACTATCCATATAATATTATCAGATGTTAAAATTAAAAAAAAGCCAATAACTATGCTTTAATATCAATGTAATAATCTAAACTGAGCAGTCCAAAGCAAAATCAACAAACATACAACAGCTGAACTTCATTTTTTTCCATGCTCATTGTTTAAACTTTAAAGTATGTTGTAATAACAAAAGTTTTATGCCTTCACCTGAAGATTTATCCTAAAAATCTGTTCAGTGTGAAATATTAATTTTCATTTGAATGAAAAGACTCTGGGAGGCAAGGTGGTGGAGCAGGTAGTGCACATGCCTCGCAGCAAGAAGGTTGCTGGCTCGACCCCGTATCGGCCAAGGTCTATTTTAGTGGAGTTTGCCCGTTCTTCCCATGTATGCGTGTGTTCTCTCCAGGCACTCCGGCTTCCTTCCACAGACCAAAAAACATGCTTATTAGGTCCATTGGTGACTCTATAATGCCCTTAGCTATGAGTGTGAATGTGATTGGTTGTTTGTCTCTCTATGTGGCCCTGTGATCTGCTGGTGACCGGTTCAGGGTGTACCCCGCCTCTCACCCAATTTCAGCATGGATAGGCTCCAGTCCATGCAACCCTGAAAGGGATAAGCGGTATAGATGATGGATGGACATATAGACTCCTTCCAAAAAGAGATCTCAGACCTTATGGAATAAAGAGTGCTGTTTTCAGCCCTCAAAAGGCATGTGAACCTTGTTTTTGCTGAAAAAAAAGTCGCTAATTGAGTTTGGAAATATCGACATACTGGATATTTTGAAAATCCAATATTGTGCATCCCACGCAGGAAGTAAAAAACAGACTGTCTAAAGGAGCATTTTCTTAAAAGAGGCATAGCACATTTCTGCATGAACTGAGAGTTTAGTGAAAGGTGTCATGTTCTTTTGCTCCCCAAGCCTTTTCTGACCACATTAAAAGCAAAGAAAGTTTTTCCTGCAGGACATGGAACCTTTAAAAAGAGAGAGCTCGCTATGTTAAGATCCAGAGTCAGTAAATTCAAAATTTTTCCCAATGCTTTTATACAAGTCAAGAATCCATTAAAATTACAATTTTTGTTTGTTTGTGACAACCTTTTCTTTTAGTATAAGAAAAAAACCAAATACAATATATAGGACCGTTCATTTTTGCTCCACATTGCTCAGTCTTGTAATAAAGCTGCTCTCTCTCTTCTTTATACCTCTGTAACAGAACTCAACATGTTTTTCAGTGCGTAGATCTGCAGATGTTTCATGAGTGAAGTGACGTCACGGCAAAGAAAAATGAGAGTATAAGGTTTGGCTAAAGAATATTACCTCACAGAGGCATTAAGATCTCATATTACAGAGAAAAAGACGGGAGATCTGAGAGGAAGATGGGAAAGATGGAATAAATTTGGATCTTCTGCTCCTCTGTTTCTCTCGTTTATTTTCAATCTTTCTAATTTAAACCCAGCTGCTCGGATTTCATGCAGCAGCGGCTTCTGTTTGAATGGCGCAGCAGCGAGACAAATCTGCAGCTCAGCGTGTAATTACTGAAAATAAACCGACAAACAGCAGCACAAACACTCGCTGAATGTAGAGCAGCAGCAGGGAGCCAAACACCAACGAAGAAGAAAACGATCAAATCAGAAACAATCGGAGACATCAACTGATTTTTAAATCTTTAATAAACGTGAATAGAGACATCAAAGACCTGATTGAACTGAAAATACGCCAAGGGATTTCCATCTGCTTTGTATTCATCCCTTTAATTTAATTTACCCTCTAAAATTTGATTGAAATATGATTAAGATGTGATTTACTCTTTCAGACAAGGATCTATAACAAACTTTTAACTCTTTATAGTTTATTCTCAGGATGCTAAACGTGTGTGTGTGGGTGTGTGTGTGATAAATGATTCATCAGCTTTTATGAAATGTAAAATACCTCGTTACAGCAGCGTGTGTTTGTGGTCTTTGATTATCCTGAAACTGTTTGTGCGCACATCTTCCTCCCACAATCCTTTGCTCCTCTGATGCAGGTTTGTGTAGGGTGTGTTTGATAATGAGACCACATTTGAATGAGAACAATCTTTTTGAAAACTAAATCCTTTTTCATTTTTAAAAAGTTCCAAATGCAGAAAACAGCATCTAAACAGAAAAGAGGAAGAAGAGTTGTGAACACATATCCTAACCTTGCACAGATGCTGGATCCACCTGATTCAGTCAAGCAGATCCACCTTGCTAAGCCATATTGTTTTTTTCTAAAGCCATATTGTACCCAAAGTGGCATGGCCAAATCAGTGTCCTTTGGAGCAGGAAGAGGTGGGAGCAGTGAGCGAGAAGACAGCAGAATATTACTGTTCATAAAGAAATTAGCATTGATGCTAAACAGCCACAAAAGCAGTTTTATCAGATCTGGACTGCGTTGTTTTATTAAATGAAAAACAATGAAAGGATTTCTTGATAGAAAGAATATCTTTGCCCCACTGCCGACACGTTTTGGCAGCAGTTTGTTATACAAAGTGGCTCAAGTTTTGTACTTTAAAGCGCAGCAGTTGCACCCACTTACTACATTATCCAATTAGCCAGTAATAAATGTGATCGGCTGAACAAAAACCTGCTGAATATACTTTGAAAGGTTCTGGCCATTCCCAGACACTTTCCATGGGCTGTGGCCCAACTTGACTGGTGTGATAACTGTCCATATGTCAGGTTAAACAAATCCACAAAAAGAGTCAAATAACATTGTAGTACATATGCCATGTCATTAGATGACAGCGTGACTTTTTCATGGAACATGGTACTATTATTATACCTCATATAAGGATGGCCAAGACACAAAATAAAAGACTTAATCTTCATCAGATCTGAAATAGACCACGGAACTAGTTTCTTTACATTTTAACAAAAGCATATATATGTGTGTGGGGGGGTGCATGGGTGTGTGTGGGTGTGTGTGTGTGTGTAATTTTTTTTTCACAAAAACTAATACACATAAACCTAAAAATGAAGAATAGACCTTGAGTTTAATTAATCACTCCTATATTACTTAACAGAGATCAAAGTGAAGCAAGGCATGCACAACTGTGGCAGATAGGGAAAAAGCCTGCACCCTGCTGCACAGAGGTGTGAGGGAGTGGGTGTGGTCCTGCAGAGTAGCCAGAGCTGATTGCAGGCACCTGTGACCTGAGAGCGTAGGAGGGCAGACAAAGGAGCTGATGCATGGAGGAGAGGTTTGAGAAAGCTGGAGGGAGAGGGTTTTTTGCCAAATGGAGCCAATGTCAAAGGGAATGTAGGGATTCCTGGGACGACTGGATGAGGGAAAAAGAGGAAGTGCATGAGTGACCAGGAGTGGGTGACAGTTTGCCTATTTTGCTCTGGGGATTTTTTTCTTTGCTTCCTGGGAGCCTCTCGGCGTGTGGTGGCCCTGCCTGTGGCCCTTGTTCTTCCCGGCCAATGACTTGGACAGGATTTGTCTTCATCGCATGTTCCCTGCTCTTCGTGCCGCAAGTTGTTGCAGCTCTCTCTCACACACTCACACTCACACTCACACGTTTGAGTTTTCTAGATTTCCATTGTCAATGCATTTGGTGTTTTTTTGGGGGGTTAGTTCAGGAGGACTGAAAACTGTGTTGTCGGGTTGTAGTTTTGTGCTTTTTAAGTTTTGAAATGACAAAGAACTTTGGACATTTGGAATTTTGGATCTGAATATTTTTTGGACATTTTTGGGGTTTGATGAACTGCTTGCAACATTCTAATTTTTTCTCTTTGATGGACAGAGGACAAGATTGAAGATTTGCTTTGATGAAGTTTACCCCCTATAAAATTTTTGACTTAATTGCTTAGTTTGTGGAACTCTTTACATTTGAATGAAATTGAAATGTTGTTGAATTGTTTTTTTTTTTCAATTTGTTTATGGAATGAATTATTTTGAGTGGAACAAGATAAACTTTGATTCTTTTTTTGTAGCGTGGCTTTATTGAGCTATAGGCCTACCTACACCCTGAGAATTATTATATTTTAAAAACGACAGATTTAGTCATCTGTCTGGCGCCCAATCAATTCTATCTTTTTTTTTTTTTCACAACAAGATGCAGATTTTTGGCCCAATCTAGCCTTTTCTAACCAAAGTCAGCAAAGGCCGGATTATCTCAATCTGGCATGCCAGACAGATAAATCATATATCAATAGAATATATGCACCAGTCCATCTGAGCAGTAGCCTAAAAGAAGTGTTTAGGTGGGGCAGAACCTTTTAAAAACATATCTGAAAGGTAATTTGACTATTGCTCTCTCTGTCACATTCGTTATAGGCTAATCAGATGTCATAGAAGGCTACTGCTACAAAGAGTAGAGTTCATGAAATAATCCAGTTTTAAATCAAACTTTTTTTCTGAAACATGTCAGTGATGTTTTTTGTTCTTCATTTACTGAAAAATTTTGTCTAATTCTGATAAAAATGCCACTATAACAGGCAGCACCCATGCTAATTTTCTCATTGGTAGCCATTGTTTACAGGCTTGCGGTCGCTAAGCATGGTTGTCACTCTCATAGCTACCACCTCTTTTTTCTAAAAGAACGCTGATTGGGCAGTGCCTCTGCAGACAAAGTACAGTTGTCTTACTTTGAAGCTTTGCAAGATGGATGATTAGAGACACTGAATCAAACAGATCCAACTATAAAGCAAGGTCACAATGGTCTAGTTGTCTTAAAGATTTCCTTGTCAGATTTTTCTGCGGTGTGAAGTGTGTTAAGAGGGATTTTACACTCCCTGAGTGGCACAGAAGAGGATCAGAGCTGTCCTGATCTGAAGTGGCAAAGATTCAAATTCTTAAGTTTCCATGATCATAAACTCTGATGTGTAAGGAGAGCACAAAGTAAATTTAAGCAGGAACATGTTAAAAGGCCTCTGAACCTGGCCTACATGACCTTCATGAAGAGGCAGAATCTGAAGATGAAGTGGAGGACTCACCTTTCCTTTGCAGAGGTCACTGAGGTAGTCACAATGCTCTTCAGCTGGAATAGATGGGATTTTCTCTGAGGTGCTGTGAGCCCTGGACATCGCTGGGCTGTCTTGGTTGACATCCCTTTCCAGTGTTGTGAAAATGTGCTCCAATTATCAAGGTATCACACTTCTTAGCTTCTTGGGTAAAGCTTACTCTAGTGTGCTGGACCATATGGATGTAATCTTGGGGACAGTGGACCAGCTCTTTGCCCTTGCAGGACTTTTTAGGACAGCATGGGAGTTTGTTCATCCAGTCTACACACGCTTGGTGGACTTGGAAAGGCCTATGACCATGCAACCTGGGGGGATCCTTTTGGGGGAACTTTGGTAATGTGGGGCACTGTGGCCTCTGTTGTGAGCCTTCCAGTTCCTAAATAACCAAAGTTAAAGTTGAGACTGTATCAATGACACAAAGCTTGACACATTCCTGTGTCTACCCCTGCCAGGGTTGCCCTTCATCACAATGCTCTTTGAGATTTCATGGACAGTATACCAAGGTGCAGTAATAGGGAGGAAGGTGTCATGGTTGGAGGCCTTCTAATCTCATCCCTGCATTTTGCAGATGAAAGGGTTCTGTTGGCTTTTTCAGGCAAGGACATATGACAGGCATTGAGACATTTTGCTGCTGAGTGCAAAGTAACTGGCATGAAGTTTAGCAACTTCAAGTCTGAAGCCATGGTTTTCTATTGGAAAACACTAGATTGCTCCATCCAGGTGGGGAGTGAATCCTTGACGGAATTCAAGTATCTCTGAGTCTTGTTCACAAGTGAGGGTAAATTGGACCGAGAGATAGACAAATGGATCAGCAGCATTTGCAGTGCTGAAGACTTTGTACCAACCTGCTGTGGTAAAGCAGTAACTAAGGTGGAGGACAAACTTTTAATCTACAGGTCTATCTTCATTCCAACCCCTACCTGTTGTCATGAGCTTTGAGTTATGACTGAGAAAATGAGATCCTGGGTAAAAGCAGTCAAAAGATTCTAACTCTGTGGGATTCCTCAGAAGAGTGTCTGGGCTTAACCTTCGAGATATGGTGAGGAGCTCAGAAATCCAAAAGGGAACTCATTGTAAAGCTTCTCCTCCCTCAAATCAAAAGAAGCCAATTGAGGCGGTTCAGGCATGTAATTAGGAGCTGAGAAATTTTGCTGGAGGTTGACCTGCTTGTTCTGTTGCCTCTGTGATTTGGCCCAAAATAAACATTTTAAAAAGGTGGATGGATAAGTGCAGTTTAGCACCATCCTCAGCAGCCGTGCTTAGAAATGGGCTTGCACTCCAGAAATTAGACTTTAGACCAGGTACAAGGAGATTTATGGTGGTCAATTTCTGTACCCTGAAGCTAGGAACACGTCAGGTTTGCACTTGACCACTCCTTATATTCAGACAAACACACCCCATGAGCACATCATTTGCAGTTTGAACAGTGAGAGTGCACTGTGTATAAATTACACCTGCGTCAGGCAGAAATCAGGGAAGACATTTGCCCTTCACAACCAAAAAATTTGCAACAGGCAAACAATAGAGCCTTTAATTTCCCCCAAAACACTCTACTGGCCACATCTGATGTTTTTATGTAACCTATTTGTCTTTTAAAGATGTGAAAAACCTTAAAAGTTCACAAGTCTGCCACTTTCAGGTAGATTTTGTGTCATAAAGAATGTTAATGTCTCTGTGCTTGTGTTACCACAGACGTTATTTCAGGCATTTGACCATTTACCCTTTCAAAAATCCCACAGACTTTGAGACGAAGGAACAGTAAGTGATGAAGAGATGACTAACTCCCACGTTGTAGAATTCATTACTGGACCATTTGATTAAAAACTGGACACTGCCCAGTCCTATCACACAGACACCCCTACACACACACATACACACTCTGCTGTTGTAATTGGATGTTTTTGGAGGACAGGTCATCGCTCATCTTAACAGTCCGTGCTCTGTACACACAAACAGTTGCACACACAGGAGCATGGATCACACACATCTGAATGGATAAGTGTGTGACTTCCTGTCTGAACTCTCAGTTTATTGAAATGGGTCTGACTGATTTAAGATGTTTAACTTATGTAATATGGACACAATTTAAGTCTGTGTGTTTAAATATGTGAGTGTGTGCACTTTGTGTACTCAGAGTGTGTGTGCGTGTGTGTGTACTGTGTGTGTGTGTTCCTCCGGCTGATTAATAAATAAAACCTTTTAGTAAATAAATAATGATAGAAAAGGTAAAAGTGCTGTAGCTGTAAATTTTTAAACCCTGAACTGCACTGAAAATAAAACTTCATCAACAGTCTGACTTAATTCATAAAGATTATTTAATGATGTTTTATACAGATTATTTAAGGTTATTCAATGTGAGGTCATATAATTTATTGAGCCTGAGGACCTCTTTGAAAGCTTTCTTATGTGGAGTTTCAGATTTAATATCATCTTTTTCAAACTCTATTTATACACTCTGATTATTTAGTCTTTCAGTAAGCAAGTGCTACTCAGAATTCCACAGGGTCTGCATCCCCAGTGTTTTGTCCAGACATTTGCCGCATCTGACAGTGCGTCCCCTCACCCACCAGGTCTTTTTCTAAAGTAGAGCAGCTTAATCACAAGACAACAAGTTCACACAAGGATAAAGAGAACAGCATAGAAACAACATGTTTTTCTGACTGCCTAAATCTGATTTGCAAGTTTGTTTCTGTTGGTTTAATGTTCATTTAGTGAACAGATAAACAGTTCTCATGATGTACATGTTTATTAATTGAACACTTGTTTCTTTCTGCAAATGAATTCTTGTTTGGGACGATCTTCTCTGGAAAGACTGACGCTTGCTAGCAGTGGGCTGCACTAAAGGGGCTTTTCCATTTGAGGTACATTTTCAACTCAGCTAATTTCTACATGGTTTGGATACTACCTGATCTGTTTTCCATAACAGTATAGACTGTATCAGTACCTTCTTAAAGCATGGCTGTGTGAAACTTCAGTGGCATCCTCATAAAAAAAGGAGGAAAAAGAGATTAATTCTGTTCCAAATATAGTTACGAGCAGAAAAACAGCATGCAGTTTAAGCAGAGGAAAGTTTGGGAAGTCATTCACCATAACAGAGCCAACAACAAGGGGTGTTTCATTTCCACGTCAGTACCCCTGACTCATGGTTATACTCTGACCCTTCAGAGGTCAGCAGTGTCTCCATGTCACGGCTTAGGCCCTGTTTACACGACTCCATTTTTGGCCGTATCCGAAGAGTTTTGATTGCGTTTTAGCCTCCTGTATACATGAGACCAGTGCCCGGAGTGCTTGAATCCGCAAACTTTTGAAACCAGGGTCCAAGGCGGAGAGTTTTCAAAATGCATCGCTACCCGGCCTCATATAAACAGGATTCATCATTTCAGGGGGAAACGCTGACGTCTATGCATGCGCAGTACTCTTCCACATGAAGGCAGCGCGCACATACCAGGAACAACAACAGCTTCGGCCGTCTACCGAGTAACATGTGTGATGCTTACCGTGCTCAGTTTGTTATCCAGACAAAACTATGCAGATAGATTTGTTGTCCCGACAGATTTGTTGTCCAGACAAGAAACTCCTGCGTCTTCGTGCGTCCACTCTCCATTGTTGTTTGTGAAAAGTTTTTCTTCTTCGTACGTGTGTTGTGACAGCGCTGTTTCTCTGTAAACCTACATCGCCATCTACTGGACTGGCATGCACGCTACAGCGTTTTCAGATGTTCTCGAGTCTCTGTCTGAACGCAGATCGTTTTTGAAGACGCAAAGGAAAAACCTTTGCGTTTCAGGTGAGAGCATCTCCGTGTAAACAGGGCCTTAGGTCTTCCAAGTCTTCCATGCAAGATTTATCTCAGCTAATCTGGCTGGAGGGGATACAAACAACTGTGGTGCTACAAGGTAGAATCCATCAAGCAACCAAGTAAAGTCAAGCCAAGCCGAGCCAATACCACACACCCCATAAGAATGGGTAGGTCATGTAATCTTTCAGAATGAGGGGGGCCCTGAAAGGCACAAGAAAAAGGCCCCTCATTCTGAAATTGACTCCATCTTGGGCAGGCATTGCAGTGGAAGCACTTTGACCTGCACTGGTTTCCTCTGTTTTTTCCTCTGTTGCATTTGCTCCAGCCTCCTTGCTTATTTTTGGCTCGTATGGACCACTCAGATCAGTTTTTGTAGCATCCTGTCACTGTTGAAATCAGTCCAGTATAACTGGCACAAAATTACTATTTAAGTGAACATTTCTAGACATTATAAAGTGTGCTTTGATCAGCATTGCTTGAATGTAGTGGACTATTTCATCGCCGACCTCCATGCCCCCCCATATCCCTCATCCCTCTAGACTAGGCCTGGGGCGATATGTCCATTTAATCCTGTTTTTATTTATTTAGTTGGTTGGGTCCAACCTGTTTATGGATGTAAGGAGTCTGGGTTGAAGGTGGTGATGCTGAATGTGGTCGATTAGGTCACGTCAGCATGTCACTACCTGGAGCTTGCATATCAGTAACCTGGGTTTGTTAAAGGTTGTGATGGCTATCTAGCCGATAGATAAGAATGTATTTGTGTAGACATGGTGGGTGGTAAAAGCTGACAGGGAATATGGGGTGGCTCTGAGACTTGAATCTCATCCTCCATCATTAACAGACACATGAGACATGTGGCAGCCATCATGAGTAGTTGGAGTCAGGACAGTCTGCTAACCAGTGATCCCCTCCTCTCTTCTAAATTTGCAGGATTGTTACTTTTTTGTTACCCTTAAAGATGTTTCTGCTGAAAGTTTCTTGACCGACTTTAGGATTTTAGAATAAATTTCTAATCCCACATATACACACACTCTGTCTCACACACACACACGCACACACAGCTAATTTAGGGAATAATTTCATAGCAGGTTTGTTCATTATAATGAGATCAGCCTGGATAGCACTGATTGGACACACACACACATTAATAATTGAGGAGGTGAAGTTTGAGTTAAAAAAGCTGATTTATCACAAAAATCTGAACCTCCTCTTCCTTCTGATGATCATGTTTCTTCTTCTTTACTTACCCCTTCTCACCCAACCTCGCCCTCCTTCCTCCCTCCCTCTCCTGCTCGTTCTCTCTGCTTCATCAGCTGTTTCCTCTCAGGTGTTTTGTGTGTTTGTGTGTGTGTGTCTGTAGCCTGCAGCAGTAATGAACTAATTGGAGATTTCCCCTCGAGATGCTGCTGTACCGGCTGTGTGACTGTCGGTGTCTTTATTTGTCTGTCATTGTGAGGACCTCACCTTGTCTCCAGCTCTGTGGAAAATACACACTGACAGTCTTCAAAAGTTAGCAAAACTTGTCGCCCTCACTTTGTCTTCTTGTTAAAAAGCTTGAATTATTTCAAGCAAGGACTGCATGGTGGTGTAGTGGTTAGCTCTGTCACCCAACAAGCTGACTAGAGGTTCCTTATGCACTCAGTGTCTTTGTGTGAAGTTCACATGTTCTCCCCGTGCATGCACGAGTTCTCTCTGGGTACATCAGAATGAAATATTTACAGTTTATACAGTGAAGGGAGCAGGTATGCAGCATTGTGTAATGCATCACAATGTTTGATGCATTTGTTCAGTTATAACGTAATATTAGCCTCTGTAACAAACAGCACACAGAAGGGCTGACAGGCTTCTTATTAGCTGACAGCTGATGTGTGAGCTAGTGCTGTAAAGGCGCTCTGATTCCTTTAAAAGATCACAGTCCACTGCAAAAGGTTCTGTGATGAAAGCTTGTGACTGTGGCTCTCATGAAAATAATTACCATTCTCCAATGTTGAAAGACATCTCACTGACAGATGACTTTGAGACAACTATTTTAAGATGGAAATGTTGCAGACTATTGCTTTGATTCAAGATGATATGATCAAAAAGCTATTATTCATTGTTCCCACTGAAACCTGCAGGGAGGTCAGAGGTTTTTACTAAAAGTAATTAAAACAAATCATAAATGTCAAGGATTTTCATGAAAAACAGTCCAAGTAATGGCCTCCAGAAGAAGCTGTAAAGGACCTGGAGGTAGGATCTGCTTACAGGTGAAGTCAACCCCTTAGCCCCATCCCCAAAGACATCCCAGGTTGAAACATTTGCTAAATAGTTCTTGCCATGGCAACAATGTGATGCTGATGGTGACATGTTTCCACTGAAGCCTGAGACAGGCTTCCTCCAGGATGGAGCCTCTTCATCATCCTTCCTCACCCTTCATCCTCATATCCATCCTCCATCAGAACCCCAGGTCCTCCCCCTCCATTCTTAGGGTGCATTCACACCTGACGTGACTTGGCAACCGATATCACGTCGCTCACGTCATTCATGTCGTGTGTCCATAAAGTAGTTCATTTTGTCACCGTCCCGTCACTCAGTGTTGTCAGGCCCGCTCAAGTTTCACCACAAGTCTGTATGTATTTGTATGTAAAAGGTTTAGCTGACATTATTCCAACTGTATCCTTTTCAATCATCTACCAACCATAAAACACTGCAGCTGATGGCACTGCTGGAGGTGGAGATGGCCCTGCTGCTGCCCCAGCATTGTCTGTCAGCTGCAACTTGAGCAGGGAGTTCTCTGTGGTCCCATCTTCCTCGACCCCCGGAGCAGTGTTGCTGCTCATTTCCCTCGGGCTGATGAAAAGGTCGAGGCAGGACAGGACTGCAGAGAACTGCCACTTCTTCACTGTCCCTTCCACTGATCTGCTTCTTCTCCCCCCTTCTTTTTTCCCTCATATAAACATCCAACAAACCCTTCCATCTATTCCGGCATACATCCACTGTAAAATGGACACACACACGCGCGTGCACACACACACACACACACACACACACATTACCTGTAACAGCTAGACTAACAAGCGGGGCTTGGCTTCCTTCATAACTATGACACTGATTGGCAGTCACATGCAACGTCGCCTGAAAAGTTCAAATTTTTCAACTTCGGCGACCAAGCGATGCAACCTGGTCATGCATCCAAAGCAACCCGGTAGCGTGACCAAGTCTCTCAGGTTGTGTCTGTCGCATCACGTCAGGGCTGGTCGTGCCTCATCATGGTGTGAATGCACCTTTACCCTCTGCTAGTATTCTCCATCAAAATCCTGTCCTCACCCTCCATCCTCCCCCTTTTATCCTACCCCCCTCCTCACCCTGCCTCCAACCCCAACATCTACCAATACAAACTTCACCCCCACCCTTTACCTTACTCCCCATCTTCACCCTCCACCCTCGCACTTCAGATGGGGAAGGAAGGGTGAGGATGGAGAATTTAGAAAATTAAATAGAGACACATCAAACGAAACAGAATGGTGTGCATGCATGTGCATGTGTGTGTGTGTGTGTGTGACAGCTTTGACTAAATCACAGTGATACCCCCCCACACACACACACACGCACACACACACTGTTATTCAGATGCAGATGAGTCCTCCTTTTATAGCCTGACTTAAAGCGAGCGAGCCACAGAGGGAGAGAGAGAGGTGTCACCGTTTTTTCTCCCATGATGCCGTTTAGCTGACTTTGGTGAAATCTCTTTCGTTGTCACGGTAACAACTTGGCTGTCAGTCCCCTGCTGTCAGAGGGATGTGTGTGTAAGGTTGATAACGTCGCCTACATTTCCCGTAATGCACCTGTTTTAGTCTTATGGAAGCTGTCAGGGTAAACAAAAGCAGATATCTCTTTAAAACACTTCTTTAAAAGCGTCTGTATTCCTGAAACCGACATATTCCATAATTCTTTGTGATTCAGTCTGTATGAGTTTGTGGACTCTGCTGCAGCTTGGTAATTAACTTTAAATGTCACTAATAGAGTAGTGCAGGAATAAGTCCAAAAAAGCATAAGTAAGTTAGCATCAAGCACTTCCCAGGTCCCAAGGCTGAAAGCTTATGGGATTTTAGAATACCATTTTCAGATTAATACCAGAAATAATTTTTGTAATGAACACATGCATACAATATTTTAATGTTTAATTTCAAGTAATAAAATGCATCTGACATTTACCCGCTTAAGAGTTACAGAACATTTACAGTGTTTTTAAAAGAACAGTTGCTATTGAACCACTAACAAGGACTACAAAAATGGGACTCTACTGCAAGCCTTCTTGATCAATTTTTAATAAACAATAACTCAGACACCAAAACCACAGAGAACCAACTTGATCTGGCCATTCAATTAAGAGTTAGTTCTCAGGTTATTATATGACATTATACGTTGAAAATATTTTAACTGCTTTGATTCAAACTGCCGTGTTGTAGTTCCATAGTGACTTCATAAAAACGTTTTACTCTCACCCATTACTTTTTATCTGTAAAAAAAATTATGAAAGTAAGATTTGTTTGTCAAGATAATCATTGGCATGGTGTTGGAATACTGAGACCAGCTGCAGCTGCACATGGTAAAATGGCATATACACCCACTTTATATGATCTCACAATGTGTTTCAACAAAAATCAGCAGCACCAAGTTAGGCTAACCATGCAGATGGATCTGTCTGATTCAATATCTGTGATCAGGTCAGATCCATCTTAGCAACCTCCAGTCTACAACGTTTGTGAGTGACCCAAAGCAGCACGGCCTGTTCGGCATCCATTAAAGCATAGAGAGGTTGGAGCTACGAGCAGGAGTTGACCGTTCAGAGATTTGATTAGATGCTAACAGCCTTAGTAGCAGTTTTAACAGATCTGGATTGAATTTCTTTGTTCTATGAAAAACAAACAACATTACAAACTTCTCAATAGAAAAGATATTTTCACTCCATTTCTGACATGTTTTGCTAAGAGTTTGTTTTATGAAATAGTTCAAATTTTGTTCTTTACACCGCAGCAGTAGCACCCACCTACTACTTTATCTGATTGGCCCATATTGAATGTGACTGATGGAACAATTGTCCAATCACCTGCTGGATATGCTGCCCAAACACTTTCTATGGACTAGTGAAATATATTGAGCGCTCCATCCGGTCAACATTAGGCCAAAGTTCCCCAAAGCCAGGGGAACACACACAGTGCGATTTCAGCATGATTTTGATCCAAATTTTGATTCCTACAACTGCATTACAGCCCGACCTCAGTCCAACAAAGGCTCCTGACCAGGATGGATTTCTGACATGTTTGATATTCTGGGTGTATGACTGTGTTCACTCTTCAGCTGCATTCACACCCAACATGACTTTGCGACCATAATTGTGCCACCCACTGAAGTCGTGTCGCCCACTGAAGTCGCGTGTCCATAAATACCTCATTTTGGTCACCGTCGCCATTGCCGTCACTCAGTGACGTCACGTCTGCTTGAGTTTCACCGCGATCATATCATATGTCATATTATAGGATGTATAAGCTGACATTATTCCAACTGTATCTTTTTCACTCATCTACCAACCACAAAGCACTGCAGCTGATGGCCCTGAGGCAGCATCGTCTGTGAGTTCTCTGCGGTCCATCTAGGAGGAACTAATGTACTCACTAACTAATGTTTCCCACACGGACATGGATTATCACTCTGTGAACCGGAATAAAAACAGTCTGTCACGGGTACCATCACTCACCCACACAACACTGATTGGCTGTTGCCGCACAGCCACACACGACATCACCTGAAAAGATCAAGTTTTTCAACTTTGGCGACGGAGCAACGAGAGGCCAGGTCGCCTTGATCGCCACCGTCGCGTCATGCTGCAGGAGGGTTAGCCCCGCCCAGTCGCGGCTGTACATTGACTTTACATGGAGAGTGGTCGCCGAGGTCGCAAAGTCGTGTTCGGTGTGTAGGCAGCTTTACAGTGAGATCAATATGTGCTGATATTTCAACATCGTATCAGCCCGCATCTGAATAATCAGTGTTTTTCCTGTGGTGGTCAAGTTTTAAAGCAGACGTGATAAGGGGAGAAAAGCAACCTCTCCATGATAGGAGTAAAACTTTTCTTTTGCAAAACATTACTTTTCTTTATTCATTTTAAAGTTCTTCTCGTCTCTGATGACAACAATATGCTGCCTTGTTTCAAAGTGAGAAGAGCAGGAGACAGCTCAGCACACACGAACAGACCAAAACTGCGCTGTGTACTGGAGCAGCCTCCAAACAAACAGACTTTACTCACATAGATTTAACAATGAAGTCACCTCTGAACTCAGGCATGTACTGCTAATCACTGCTCCATCAATCAGCTCCCTGAAATTGCTCCTCTTCCCCGGTTCATAATGCAACATCTCATGCCTACAGCAACTCGCCTTGGTTGGGCCCTCAACCAAGTAGTTGTAAGTGAATTTTATTTCTGGTGAGTGAAAAGTCAGTAGCTCCTTCCTGCAAGCCCCTGTTGATCAGAGGTGGATGCGTTAAAACAGAATTGTAGCAGTAAGGAGCAGGCCATATCGTACAGAGTGAGCCACAACGCACAGAGCAGGTGACAAACCTTGTTTTATCATCTCTTCCTAAGTTTTTTTTAGTTTATCAGAGAATAGAGCTTCAGATGATGCTGGAGTATTTTTTATAATATCTGCTTGCTGTGCTGTCTTGCAGCCTTTATGTGTGTGTATTTGAGCCGTAAAACATTGATCACTGATATGACAGATGAACTTTCATCATTTTTTTTGTCCTGATTTCACTTGTATAGTGTGAGCACTTCGGTCGTTTCTGACCATCAGATTGTACAAAATGAGCACATAAATCATTTGTCAAGCGTCGTAAACGATTCAGTTGTACAGTGTGAGTGGAAATTCCTCCTCAACTAATGCACCGTTGACTTAGAATCACACAGTGTATGCCCGGCTTAAGTTGAGCGTGCTATCCATGCCTTATATCTACATTGGCACATGTTTAAAATCTGTCCACAATTAGTCAGGAGCCATCAGAAAATGTCATACTCAACCAGCACAACATTTGTCTTTGCTTTGGATACGTTGACCTGAGCTTAACGTTGGTCACTGTCAGCTACTATACATTTATTTGTGAATGGGCCTTTAAGTTTAGCTCACTCTTTCCCTCTCACCCTCCATGCTGTGATGAATTCTCAAGCTCAGAGGTGCATAAACATGTCATCATGATCACAGACGACCAAGGACAAGAAGTAACAGAATGAATAAACTTTAATCAGATACTGTAAGGTAATTATTGTTTTAAAGGCTGTAATGTCCTCCACTACTTCTTACTCAGAGGGGTAATATTACTGCAGTTATATATTAGAAGGAATATCAAGTTCACAAGTTCTTCCTCTGAAAGGTTCAGCCCCCAATTACCATTAATAATCTCCTTCATCAGCCTCATTAGTCAGTCAAAGACCAGGACTGACCTCTCACTTAAAGTGTTTATATTCCTCACAAAGTACCACACACAGGAGGCAGAATGTCACTCTCTGACTGGTCAGGACTAATGAAAGAACCCTTGTTGAATTCTGATGGTCTCCCTCAGGTAGTCTCATCCTCTCAGTAACATAAACTGACAATCTCACCTTTAAATGACCTCCCAGGTGAGTCCATCAGCAGCTTCAGCTCTCCAAACCGCAGAAAGGAGCAGAGAGGCTTTTATTTTGGAGGAAAAGATCCAGTCACACACAGGCCCTGCCTGGGGTGTGTTTTAATGTGACACTGATTGAGTGTGTCAGTGGAGGAGGACGATGAAGACATGAGATCACATCTGTTCTCATCATGAGTCCAGGCCCCCTCTGCTGGTCCTGACCTGTAACAGCAGGAGCATCACTGCAGGATGAGGAACTTTTGGAATGTTCAGTTTTGCTCTGGAAGGTTCTGGATAAAGTTTTGAAGTGTGAACGATTAGGACTGTTTGAGCCCTCAAGAATCTCCTTTGGGATTCTTTAGACTTTTCTTTATCACAATGGAAAATATCACCCACAATTCTTTGCACCTCTGTTCTTATGTACAGACTGTCTTTACATCTGTACCACTGTAGCATAAGACAATGAATCTTTGGTTTTTATCAGGGTGATGTAAAAGATTATTACTGAAACATGATTGTTCTTTCATATCATTACTAATATAAAAACAACCTTAATTTAAGAAGGTGGAGTGATTATTTGTATTTTTTTGTACTCATAGTAATTATGTGTTGTTCTTTTTCACATTCCTTGATTGTTTGGTCATTAACTGATCCATTGTGTTCTTTTATTGTTTTACACCTTTAATCTTCATTATGTGTATTTAATGTTTAACTTGGGAGAGCTGTTGTAATGTAGTTGTATTGTTTGCTTCACTTTAATGGAGCTTTAATGACAATTTTATGACTGCAAAGTGGAAAAAGGATTTAAATCACCAATGAAGTTATTTTTTGTATGCAATAAAGAAAGCCTTCAACTTTTCTTAGATCTTTAGTGTGTAGCTGAATAATTCTTTGGACTAAAAAGAGGTTAATAATCAAAAAGGAATAGTTACCTGCATCAAGAAGATAATTCTCTTTTTTCTGTCTGTAAGCAAGATAACTCAAAAAAGTTCTCAATGTATTATGATGAAATCTTCAAGGTTTTTTTTTTTCATGAATCAGGAGAAACAGGATTTTTTTTCTGATGATCTGAGTATGCATGAGAGATGCATAAGAATATACAGGATTTTTGAAGGATTTCTTAACCTTGGAGATAGCAAGGTTTTTTACATTTTTGATCATAACTCAAAAAGTCCTCAGATTTGGGTGTCATTTCAGGGAATATTGGTCATGACACAAGGTAGAAGTGGTTAAAATTTGGTCATGAGCTAAATCAATCAAATCAAATCAGACAGTTTTCCACATTTTCAACCAGAAATGCCCCAAGAGTACAAACCTTCATTATAAGACTTCCAACATTGTCAAGCAAGTTATTGTCCAAAATCATGCACTGTTCACTACAAATCTTTGAAATTCCCTGTATCCACATCCAGATTTAGACCACCACCAAAATAATCAGTTTGTCCTTGTGACATGACCAACATTCACTGAAAATGTCATCAAAATGCTGAAAACTGCCCTATCTCACAGTGCAAACATTTTTTTGGACATGGAAATGGGACTTTTAAAAATGGATTTGCATCTATATTCAGACCACCACCAAAACCAAATCACCTCCTCCTTGTGCCATGACCAATATTGATACTTTTTTAATTTTCTTGCTTAAAGTCATACAGACAGACGCTAGCATAAACATAAGTTTTCTGTACATTATGATCACTCAGCTAACAATGTCAGAAATGCCTTGGCTGAGGTTTTTGCTCTTGGAGCACTTCTGATCATTACATATTTTTCACACAGTTTAACATTTTATTTGCTGCATCACGCAACACATAGAGAGCTTCACTTTATGTCATTCCCCTCGACACAAAAAGATGGAATCCTAAAACATAATGAGACAGATGAGAGAATATTTACCTTGCATTTAGATTTGTAAACAAACTGAACTAACTTTTAGGGCTCTAATTTCCTGGCGCAACTCAGGGTGGCGCAGCCTGGCGCACCCCGCGCAGTAGTAATTTTGTCCAGCGCACTGCAGTGCGCAGCCAATTTGGCAATTTGGTAGACCGGCTGCGTCGAGATGGGTGTGACCAGTGGGAGGTGTCAACAGATTCAGCTTGGCGCGGTGACAATTTCGTGCCAAAAAAACATGGTGCGCTGAAAGGTCGCCAGCTCCAACCTGGTCTATTCTCGGCGCAGGCAAGGCGCACCCTGGGCAGTGGTAATTTGTCTGACAGGTGCACAGTGCGCACACATCACCAAAACCTCACAGGTAGGTATCCAGAGTGTCAGGCACATTTCAATGCAATAAACAGTCACAGCAACCACTATTTAATGGAACTGTCTGAGCCAGCACATACATTTGTATCTATATTAATTGTCCCTTCACATTTGATGTCAGATCAGAGACGTTTGTCATAATGGAAACTCAACCTGACACTAGCTGGAAGAGTGACGCAAGCTAACGAGTTCACATCTCTCAGCCAACCACAAACAGCCACATCATCCGATACGGAGTAACCGACTTCTGTCATCTCATGAAATTCAAAAGAAAAGAAAAAAGAGAGAGACGCTTGCTGAATAAATGTAAGTCACTCGGTGTCTTAAGGATTTACCTGTGATTGCCCATATTTCTCTGTTTTAATCTTTATTCTTATCGTGATCTAAAAAGATGGAGTACATTATTGCAAGGAGGATGAGGAGGAGATATCGGGGAATATTTCACCAAAGGTTCTGCTATTTGGTGATGACAGACCAGGAATGCAGGTGGATCACAAGCATGATGAATGGATTAGTCCGCTGCTGTTTTTAAATGTAATTATCACTTAATTTTGTACTCCTATTTATGACACAGGAACAGATTACATCTGTCCAGTGAGGTGGTCATCGTGGCCTCCGATGCGTGGCCCGGTGGCCCCTGCGCTCTCCCAGTTGCTGTAAAAGTGACAGCGGCTCTGACCTTTTTCGCCACCAAGGTGAAATTGTCACTGCGCCTCGCCCGCGGCGCATTTAAAGGCGAGGAGAGGCGTTCATTCGATTGGTGAAGATTACACTCAGCTGTGTTAAACCCATTCACGCCTTCTCTCCTCCCTCTCCGCTACTTGCGCCAGTGGGAAGGATGGAGGCGTGGGTGCGCCTGCCTGCGCCATGCACGAAACTGGCAAAATGCTCTGGACACACCCCATCGGCACAGGGCAGGTGCGCCCCGCCAGCGCTTGGTCTACGAAATTAGAGCCCTTAGATTTTAATACAAATACAATGTGATACTTTTTAGATGAACCCCCTCTTGAGATTTAGAAAGTTTTATTAATAAGAAAGTAAAAAATGTAAATAACCACTGTTATGATGTTATATTATAGGTGGAGCTTACAGTGAGTGGGCAGGGCTTCATATACAGAACATTAAGAAGGCGTGGCCTCTTATTCTGCCCAATCGGCTGCACAGAGGAGCCTGGTTACGGCCAATTAGGGGACTGGAGAGGAAACGCTCAATGAATAAACAGGTAAAAAGCTTTATTGTGAATTAGTGGGTCAATATGGAAGAGTCAGTGTTGATTAACTACGGACCTATCCAGACAGATACTAAGTCATAGTCCTGGATGTTCTATGAGGGTTCATGTTGACTGATCAACAGAGAGACAGGCTGTCACATTGCAGTAACATGTCCCTCTCTCTCTGTCAGCTCTCTGCTTACAGATCTGCCTCTCCCTCTCTGATCTGCACCGACACATGGCCTGTGCTACCTCTACAGGTCTGTCTGTCAGTCAGCCATCTATCTGTCTTCCTGTCTGATGGTCCTTATATCTATCTATCCATTTGATTACCCTGCCCACCCACTCACTTATCCAGATGTCCATATGTCTGTCCATCTGTCCTTACCTCTGACCATCCACCCCCCCATGCAAATGTCTGTCTGTCCATCCATATCCATTCATTCACCTGTCAGCCTGTCTGTCTGTTCATCTATCTGTGTTTGTATTTCCATCCATACATCGGACCATCTTCTTTTGTTGGTCTGTCTGTCCTTCCTCACATATGCCTGCCTGTCTGTCTGATCATTGGTCCATCTGTCCTGCCATCCACCCGACCACCCATTCGTTGATATGTCTGTCCATCTGTCTTTCTTTTAATCTGTCTCTACTTTAATCTGTCTTAATGTTTGACTACACGACTGTTTATTCGTCTCTGTCCATTGGTATGTCCATCTGTCTGTCTTGTGTATGTCCCTCCATTAATTTGTCTGAATGTTTGATCACATAAGTATTTGTGAATCTGTATCTGTCTGTCCATCTGTCCTTACCTCTGACCATCCACCCCCCCATGCAAATGTCTGTCTGTCCATCCATATCCATTCATTCACCTGTCAGCCTGTCTGTCTGTTCATCTATCTGTGTTTGTATTTCCATCCATACATCGGACCATCTTCTTTTGTTGGTCTGTCTGTCCTTCCTCACATATGCCTGCCTGTCTGTCTGATCATTGGTCCATCTGTCCTGCCATCCACCCGACCACCCATTCGTTGATATGTCTGTCCATCTGTCTTTCTTTTAATCTGTCTCTACTTTAATCTGTCTTAATGTTTGACTACACGACTGTTTATTCGTCTCTGTCCATTGGTATGTCCATCTGTCTGTCTTGTGTATGTCCCTCCATTAATTTGTCTGAATGTTTGATCACATAAGTATTTGTGAATCTGTATCTGTTTGTTTATTCATATGTCTGTCCCTTTGTATGTCAATCTGTCTGCCCATCTGTCTGTCTGTACTTCCATCTGTTGGCCAGCCCACCCAGTTGTTCATTTGCCTGTCCTTCTGTCTGTCTGTCAGCCATTCTGACTGTCCATCCATGAGTCTGCCTTTTCATCTGGCTGGCTGTCTGTCTGTCAGACTATGATTTCATCCATCTGTCTGTCTTTTTGTCCATTAGTCCAGCTGCCTGCCAGTCTATCCTTACATCAATCCATCTAAACGTCCAACCATGTCAGCCTGTCTGTCCATATTTGCCTGTCTGTACACCTAGTCTGTCCTTCTCTGTCTGTCTTTCATAACTGTCCCTCTCCCCTCTCTTTTCAGGCTCTCAAGGATGTTTCTCCATCGCTTTTCTCTTCAAAGTTGTCATCCAGACTCAGTCTGCTGACCGACTACACACACAGTAATACCGGAGTGTGTGTGTGTGTGTGTGTGTGTGTGTGTGTGTGTGTGTGTGTGTGTGTGTGTGTGTGTGTTTGTACAAATTACATCACTTTTGTGTGATTAGATGTCAAACACGTCTTTAGAATACATTTGCACTGAATTGATATTATGAACATAATGATTGATTGATCATTTATGCATTCATTTATTGATTAATATGCACAAAGAGACAATGTCTGTGTAGGTTCCCAGTCATCCAGATCCAAATCCAACGTTGATCAAAGTAGCAGCTGTACTGGTTATGGTTCTTTAAGACGTTTTGTCCCTTCTCCGATGGGCTTCTTCAGTTCTAAGAAGTGACCGAGGAGAAGGGCTTAGATGATACCTAAAACGACAGAGGATAAGATGAAGGAAGAGGAACACCTTAGGAAAGCTCTAAAAAAATGTGTTACCTTAACTGGGCCTTCACCAAGACCTCCAATAAGTGAGATACAAACAAGGCTCAGGGGAACAACAAGTGTCACAGAGTAGTAATTCCCTACTTGTCTGGAGTATTTGAAAAACTCACAAATACAACATTCCTGTACACTGCAAACCCTCCAACAAAGCTTGTTCATCCCAAGGACAGAATATCCAGACATAAGCAGAACAATGTGGTTTATTCTATGCCATGGAACAAGGAATGCAACAATATCTATATCAGGGAAACCAAACAACCTTTACATCAATGCATGGCATAGCATAAGAGAGCCACCTCCACTTGACAAAACTCGGCTCTTCACCTACATTTTGAAGACACAGGACATTCTTTTAAAGAAAACAAAGTCTGCATTTTATCCAAAGAAGACTTTTGGTTTGAGAATGGTGGCAAAGCAGCCATTTTTGTAAAGATGAGAAAACCACCGCTGAACAGAGGTGGGAGACGAAGACACTTTTTTTTATCTCCTACATTAAATGCAGTTCTGGATTTCTTTCATCAACATTTCAAACTAGAAAGCACTCGGATAGTGCAAACCTCTACCAAGGTAGCTCACATATTGCTGTTACAACTATAACCAATAGTTCCATGATAAAGTTAGCATCATAATATGATTCCTTGACCTTAAAAACTCTCACCTAGCACTCTGAATTATGTTGATATTATTTGTTAGACAGTTATTGAGCAAAAATGATTGTTCACTAATGGCGGTTATCTGGGTCACCACCAAAATCTAATCATTTCTAAGTTGGACCACTACCAACATCTCCTAAAAATTTCAGCAAAATCCGTCCAGTCGTTTTTGCGTAATCTTGCTAACAAACAGAAAAACAAACAAACAGACAAACATACACCAGCAAAAACATAACCTCCTTGGCGGAGGTAACAACATCTGCCCCTAAGAACAAAGGACAAAACAACATGTGACCCAAATGATACGTGAAGTGCCCACCAGTCACAACTCCAGGGGAAGTCAGCTCAATGTGACTCTCATAATGACCACCCAGATCATTAGCATAGTAATAGTCCACAGAGGCTTTGTCTTTCTAGCTCTTTCCAAATCAACTCTAAGGGGCCGTTTACACAGCAATAAAAACAGTTCAAAACGGAGAGTTTTTGTTGCATTTGTGCCTGATGTTTACACGAGAACATTGCCCAGAGTGCCTGAATCAACGAACTTTTGAAACCAGGGCCCGGAGTGAAAAGTTTTGAAAACACTTTCATGTCAGTCTCCGTGTAAACAGGAATCAGCATTGTCAGGGAAAACAATGATGTGTGGCGCATGCACAGTACTCTTTCAGATAAAGGTTGTGTGCACACCTATTAACAACATGTGTGCTGCTTAGTGTGTTCCGTTTGTTATAACTCCTCCAAGAAAATGTGGATTTGCTGTGGCAATACTCTGACCAATGGAGACGCATTTGTTATATTTGCCATGGACTGAGTCCTTGGCAAATATAACTGAAAAGTTTGTCTTCACCGGAAAGTGTTAGTGCACAGACGCGTATTACAACACTGCTGTTTCACTACAAACTTACATCGCCAACTACTGGCCTGGCAGGCATGTTACCGCATTTTAAGTTGATCTTGCGGATCCATGTGAACGTGCATCGTTTTCATACTGTCTCCATGTGAAAGTGGAGCGCTTTTGAAACGCAAAGAAAAAACCTTTCCATTTCTGGTGCCGGGCCTAAACTGCATTCACACACTGACATTTTGGCCAACTTTTGCCAATTAAAGAGAAACGTTGAGTCAAGTCAGGCCACACAGAACTAAGTTAACTTCAGTCAGGCAACTCTGATGTCCGTCACTACCCTCAGTTACAGCTGTGTTCATCTCTGTCAGCTCCAGCTGCTTCCTCCTCAGGGCTGGACTCCTGTTGTATGACATGAGGTGCCCTTTTGGGGACAGCTGTGTTTTGTCCTCTAGGCATGCCCTCAGAATACTGAGACCAGCTGAAGTTTGATGCTGTTGAATGGCATATATGACTGCTTTTTATGGTGTTTGTTGAGTGACATCACAAAAAGTTTGTACAATGTTCAGCAGTGCCAAGCTACATCCTGCCAAAGTTCCCCTGAGTTGAGCGCACTATCTAACCTTGCGCAGCAGCTGGATCTGATTGATTTAAGGTCAGTATTCGTCTTGCCTTCATCTACTATTACTTAAGGGGTTGCCAGGAAATGTCATACTCAACCAGCATCACCTTTCTCTCCATTTTAGATACATTGACATGCATTGAACAGAGCAAAATTGATCAAGAACCAAGAACGTACGTTCAACGAAGTTTTGATGACATCTCAACATTGGTCAACGTCAACTACTATACCTGGATTGGTTAATGCAACACTAGAAGTGAAGAAGTATTTTGGAGAAGGGGTAAAACGTCTTCAAGAACCTGAACCAGTCCAGTTGTGACTTTAATCAAGATTGCATAAAGAGAAACTGTAAAAACTCCAGATGCCCCAGTAGCCTTGTGTTTATGTCTGTGTGCAGCATGTTCAGTTGCTGTTATCCATAAATCAAGCCTACTGTGTTCAAATCTGACCTGTGTCTTTGCATGCTCTCTCTGTCTCTTTCATTCCCATCTCTGTCCACTGTCCTGTCCCTTAAATAAATTCTGTACTTAAAAAATAAAAAAGGGACCCTTTGAAAACATATTTGTATATTCATGTACATACAGGCATTAACTTTCTTTTAGTCTGCAGAGTGAGACTCTGACTTCAACATTTTCTCTCTGATGGTTTCTGACAACTCAGTCACATGACTACGTTTCTGCTGTCAAAGCGTAATTTCTCTGAGGATCAAAGTTATCCTAGGGAAACATTCATTCGCTGTGTGATCCATCTGTATACCTCTGAATGAATATTTTTACTGTCAGAAAAAAATATAAATCACGGATTATACAGTAAAGAGTCAGAGCTTGTTTATTTACTCTGGAGTAATGTGTGTGTGACGTTTATAACCATAATCTTACAGAGCATTAAAATAGATATTGAATGTGATAAAGATGTTGTTAAAACATATTTTGACAAAGTTTTATTATCTTTGTCAGAGAAGCAAAGGATGAGTGGAGGTAAAGTTTCTGCGGCATTTCCTCTGAGGATAAAGACAGTGACAGATGACAACAAACAGGTGAGACTGATGATGAATGAGCCAAAGTGGTTATCAGGTTATCAATATTCAACACTTTGATCACCTTTAAAATGTTTGTGTTTGTGTGTGTGTTTATGTGTGTGTGTTACAGTGTGTGTACATAGACAGAGTAGAGGAGGGAGAGGAAGAGGAGAGTGAGGAGGGGAGAAAAGACAAACGTCCTGTGGCCTCCACTCCAGTCCCAGGGTCACCATGGTAACACTTTACCAATCCCAGGGTCACACATACAACGGCATTGAACACATGGAATTTAGATAACTTTTTTCAGATAATCCAATAAGATATTGTAAAATATTTGAACCCAGTAAAATGTAACATATGAAACTTGCTGTCAGTTGGATACATCAATCTTTCTATTTGTTATGAGAAATTTGAGTATGAAAGAGGTACGGCTATTAAATTATGAGGCTGTGCTTATGAGCACAAAACAATGAGGTTCACAGTCACACCGAGTGTTACAGATTAAAGGTAGAGTATTTACACACAACTGCTGTAAGTTTCCAATAAGTGACGTCTTTAGTTCACTACCGACCACTGACTGAAGTGCATGTGTTTATGCCAAAGCATCGGAAACTTATAAGATTAAACATAGAGCAGCACATATTTTGAATTTTTTGTGAAGTTGAACAAAATAGCAGACAAATCTTTTCATACATTAACTGAAATGTATGGGGAACACACTGGGGAACAAAATTTGGAGACATATTTGAGCAAATTGAAGGAAACCCTAATTTTTTAGGAGTGCTTACGTGCCATGAAACTTAGACCTTCCAGTACGATCCTGAGTCAAAATGGCAGTTTGTGAAAAAATTTTCATTCTTCAAGACAATTCATTTTTTCCATTCTTGCCTGTAAGCCTGTAGTGGAGATTTATGTCTGCCTCTAGTTTTGCTTTGTTTTGTCCTTAGTTAATGCTCTGATATTACTTATGATATGGGTTATGAACTGGCCCATTGATTGAGACCACCAGGCCCAGTTGCTCTAAGTCGTTGGCCTGCTGCTCTTCCTGGATTCAGTTATATTGAATTATGAGATTGTATATGTGTTTTTAGGTGTGTGGTATGGACGGGGGATGACCGGGTCTTCTTTTTCAATCCCACAATCCACCTGTCTGTATGGGAAAAACCAGGAGAGCTGATTGGAAGAGACATCAGCAGCATCATTGAGGACCCGCCCCACAAGAGAAAGAGGACCACAACTGAAGGTCTGTCATCTGATCTGTTGGTCCAAGCCTGTAAAACCATCATGAGGATTCTGAGCCAGCCCTGACAATATACTTTGTTAAAAGGAAAGTTTTGGCCTACTCTGAGAGGTAAAGACTGTGTCTGCCTCCCACACTTGACCCGAAGGTAATTTCAAAGGAGGGGAGCCTAATAAGTAATTTAGAGAGTAAAGGTACCACGAGTAGGCCTGATAACTGAGGGCTTAACCCCTCATCCTACTTTTGGAGACTGAAGGTACCACGAGCAGGCCAGCATTAGTGTTATGTTCAAGATGAGAAATACTCCACTGTTAGCTATTTAAGTTATTTTGCTGCCTGACCATTAGGGGCTTGGCATTTTTGCAATGACCATTAAAATCCATTGAGAACTTTTTGAGTCATTCACAAAAATGCGGAAAACTGTCCATTGTTGCAGTCTTCTGAATCTCCAGTTGTATTCAGATCACGACCAAAATCTAATCACGTCTTCCTTGTGCCGTTAGCAATATCCCCTCTGTCACTTAAATCTATCAAGTTCTTTTTGAGTTATCTTGCTCAAAGACGGATATACAAACAAACAAGTAAAACATTACCTCTTTGGCAGAGGTAACTGGAGATTTTGAAATAAAGAAAATACCCACACATCAGCACTTAAGTAAATATTATGTCAGAACATCGAACAACAGGACATAAATAACAATATGTTGAAATGCTGACTCAGCATTTCAACATAATAAGTATATCAGAACAGTCCTCTGGGGTAGTTTCATCTCCTCTATCTTTGACAGATGGCTGCAGCTGTCAGTCACCTGATCTCCAAGGCAGCAGCCAGGATGATGAACATCAGCACCACTCCAAAAGAAACAGGTGAGTCTGACTGAGCCAGTCAAGGAGCACAAAGGTCAAAGATCAAATGGGTTTTTGATCTAACCTAATTTTAAACTTATCACAATGTTGGATGATTTTAAGGTACATTTTCCTGATGGCCTGCAAGCCTAAGATCAATGTACTAACATTTCAAATATTAAATCTGGAATCGTATGATTTACATGTTCACTTACCATAGTTGTGAATCCACTGTGTTAATATGCTTATTGTAATAACTTCCTGATATTTGTTTATAAAAAATAAAGGATGAGTCACTGTAATACCATTTTTTCAATGTCTACTCTAACCTTTGTTTATCCATATACATCAAATTTTGAAAATTACCAGGCATTGTGATCAGTTTAAAACTATATCTGTCTGTTTCTCTCTTTCTCTCTCACATTCTTCAGAGTAGAGCAGCAGATGTCTCTCGTCCCTCATCCCGGAGAAGTTAAACTCCTCCCTTTAGAACTGCGTGTGGCTCATTTTAGAGACATGATGCTGGAGAGAGGGGTGAGGAATGAAGGGATAAAAAGGTGGGGTAAGGGTTGAAGTAAAGAGGGAATTAAGGAACAGATGTAAGAGTTAATGGATGAGGGGGTAAGTTGTAAGATGTGAAGGGAAAAGGAGATAAAGGTAAAGGTTGAGGGTTTAAGGGATGAGTGTAGGGGTTGGGGAATGGAGAGATGAAGGGATGAGAGTGTTTGGGGGGTAAGGGTACATGGTGAAGGGATGGGAAAGAGGGTAATGGTTAAGGAACAGGTTATAGAGGGAAAATACTGAGGATGGAGGGGATGATGGTAGGGTCAAGGGATGGAAGAGTGGAGGGATGAGAGTAAGGGTTAAGAGATGGAGAAATAAGGGTAAAGTTTGGATACTCCATTTTCACACAAACAATAGATATTTTGGGCATGGTTTATGTTCCTAAACTGTTCTTAAATAAACATAAAAGAAAATATAATAGTGTGAATATTATATTATAATAATTGGATGTGTGTGCACACCCAGGTGTCAGCATTCTCATCCTATGAAAAGGAGCTCCATAAGATGGTATTTGACCCTCGATATCTGCTGCTTACCTCAGACCAGAGGAAGAAGGTTCAAAATCAGTTTATTTCTGTTTTAGCATTTGTAATTGTCTTCACATTCCAATTTACTAATTGACTTTATCCATTTAAGGGTCATGATAGATCATGTTTTCCTCTCGTGTGTGAATGACTGTTTAGGTGTTTGACACATTTGTGAAGAGTCGACTAAAGGATGAGTACAAAGAGAAGAAGAGCAAACTGCAAAAAGCTAGAGAAGGCTTTAAACAACTGCTGGAGGAGGCCAAAATCACAACCAGGTAACAACATCAACAGGTAATAGTATCACTGTGTAACTTCACCACCATGTAACAATGTCAACATGTAACAGAAAAACAAGTAACACACACACACAGTAGCATCCTCACTGGGTAATGTCCCCACCAAGTAACAACACCTCCAGACAATGATATCACCACATGATGCAATCACCAGGTTATGTTATAGCCAGGTAAAACCAAAGCCAGGCATCTTTACAAGCTACCATCATTACCAGATAAGATCACAATAAGGTAACATTGTCACCAGATGATATTCCCTCAAGTAACATCTTCACCAGGTAACCTCACAGTCAGGTAACATCATCAGCAGGTGTGATTTACACTTGGAAAAGTGATCACTAGTTTATGTTCCAATCAGGTAGCATGATCATTTAGTACTGCTGACATCACCAAGGTAACATTATATTCAGGACATATCACCTTCAAGTAACAATTTTCAACATGATCACCTGGGACATCTTCACCAGATAACTTCAACACCAATTCATATCATCACCCTGGAAGATCACCCACAGGAAACATAACCAGGTCACATCAGCAACACTTTGAATTCTCACAAGGACACATTTACACTTGATAATGACATTATCACAGAGTAACATCACAACCAGGTAATATCATAGCAAAGCTACATCCTCTCCAGGTGACATCTAAACCCGGTAATATAACAGTTGGGTAACATCACCATATATGACCAATACGTATCATCACCACCAGGTAATATTACCATTAGGTAAGATCACCACCAGTTAATATCAACATTAGGAAGTATCACCATCAGGTAATATCACTATTAGGTAATGTCACCATTGCTTAAAATCATCACCAGGTAATATCACCACCAGGTACTGTCACCATTAGGTTGCATCACCACCAGGTACTGTCAGCATTAGGTAATATCACCACCTGGTAACATCATCACCAGTTAACACTCCCCTAAGTATCATCATCATCATATAACATTATCACCAGGTAAGGCCATAGTCACAGCACATTTCATGTATTATTATGACCAGGAATCTAATCAGCAGGTTACATCCTTACTAGGCAGCATCTACACTAGGTAACAACACCACCTTTTAAAATACTGCCCAGTTACATCCCTAACAGGTAAAGTCAGCTGTAATTAGGCTTGTAGTGATATTTGAATAAGTACATGCATTTATATGAGGATCAAGTCTGAACTTCTCTGTGATTCTCCTCAGATCCACCTTTAAGGCATTCTGTGCCCGTTATCATGGAGATCAGCGCTTCACTGCTCTAACTAGGAAGAAGGACCAGGAAGTCCTCTTTCAGCATTTCTTAACATCCTTAAAGAAACGAGACAAAGAGAACCGAGTCAGGCTGAGTAAGATGAGATGAGGATATTCTCCACCATGTCACATTTCCTTTCAGAATCTTCCAGGACATCTATAGATGTCAACCAGGAACTTCCAAAACATTGGAAATATTCAAAACCATTCAAAACCATGGGCAGGAGCATAACATCATACTTCAAGGACCTTCAAGAACCCCTCAGCCAAACTGAAGGGTACATTTCAGACCATGGAGCAGGATCTATGAGGGTCTCCTTTGAAGGGACCAGCCCAGCTTAAGGACCACAGGATGCTAATGGTTCTGTAGATTTTCCAGTATTGGAGTTCCTGAAAGGTTTTTCTTATATGAACCTAAACCTGGAGCTGATGAAGACTTTAAAGAAAAATGCCAAGTTAGACTGAAACCAGAGCACAAAAACAACTTTGTCTGTCTGTTAGTCTGTCTGTCTATGTGACAAAAAGATTTGATTGGTCAAATGTGTGGCCTTGTCCCAAATATCTGATCTCCTGCCCTAAAGTCTCCCTCAGAGTGCACATTTGTTGGCCATGCACTTGAAGTTGCAAGTGGACTGAAGCTGTTCAGAGCAGAATTGGGACAGTTAAGTTAACATCACGTATTTCATCACCTTCTGTTTGGTTTCTGGAGATAAAATATGTTGGCCGTAGTTGTGCTGTTTACAGTACTGCCGCTGGAGTCAAAGCTCTTACTTCACATTGCAAACTTATTTGATCATGCTATGGCAGTAAAAACATGCTTGTTATGTCATTTGGTAAATGTGTTTCTGTGTCCTGAAAACTGACCCTATTACGGTCTATGTCACAAGCGTAATTACAACCCAAGCTGGAGGCAAAACAATGCAAAACTGGAGGCAAAAATGACTGCCTCATAGATTAACAGGCAGCGCAGGAGTCTACTAATGCTTTTCCATTACATAGTATCTACTCAACTGGGCTCAACTCTGCATAGTGTGGATAATTCCCACTCCATTTTCCATTACAGAATAGACTTTATCAGTACATTTTTAAGCTAGGTGGGACCATGATAGCGTGGCTCCCCGAAATTATGGTGCCATCCCCACACAAAGAAGGGAAAAAAGAAGGAAGTTGCCAGCCCTTTTGTGGCTTTTTTTTTACAGTAAAGAGGTTAATGTTGTTTGAAACACGGTTGCAAGCAGCAACACGCCATTTAAGCATAAGAGAGTTTGGGAAGTCATACACCAATGGGGCATTTAAATTTTATATCAATACCCCTGAATTGTGGTGATACTCCCACAATTCAGAGGTCTGCAGTGTCTCCATATCACCTTTAGTCTTGGCTAAGTTTTCTTGGAACCCTACTGGAGGTGAAAAACTGTGCAAAGAACTAGATACAATACCTAAAGGTAAACAAAAACAACTGAGTAAAATAGAGTCGAGTCAGACAGATACCACGCTCTGGAAAAGCCCATTTGTAAATGTGGCCTTGTTGAGCTTTTGGTGCTAGAATACAGGAACTAATAGTAATGGTCCAAAGTTAACTTTTCCCACTTCTTGGCTCAGGAAAAGGAATGGCCTTTCCTGGGCCTGGTATGATCCTCCACCATTTTCCAAATTTAACCAAAAAAAAACTTGTTTGCCAGCATCAGCCAGATGTGTCTGGAGTGTTGTTTTGGTTCCAGCTAAGCCATGCCCACAAAATACCCCACTGTTTGCAAATGTGTGAAGGGACTGTAGCTCCTTATAAAATTTGTATGACAATAAGAGCAGAAAAACTTGAAATCAACATGTTTTTCTGGCTTCCATTTTGGATTCTCCCAGAATCAACTGTTTGAAATATCACATCATCAGGAATTCTGGGTAATAATCTTATGTAAAGTGAGGTCTGATGAAGTGGTGAACCCCCCCTCCTCCATTTAAAATTTTCAGTTTTTCATCTTGCTATGTAGATATGTGTTATTGTCCTAATTTTTTAACAACCATCCAGCAAGATGATGTAGCAGTGTGTGTACTGTCTCTTTATTTACAGTGTCTCCTGATGGACAGTGTGATTGGCTGTGTGTGGTTGAAATATACTGCAGGAGTTGGAGGGATTTAAGTCCTATTTTACACATTAGGCTGGTCACGCACTAAATAAAAGTTAAATCTCAGCTGATATTAAAACAGGATAGAAAACAGGATTTAGGGTGGTTTGACATGGATTAAACATTGTAATACTCCAAACACACACACTAGACAATTCAGCTGGACTGTGAAACCTCACTTCTGCTGTTTTTAGGAAAGATTTGGGAACCCTGGAGATTTTACGGACACCAGATCTGACAGACACTCTCAGAGGAGGATCAGCAGCCAGGGTGCTTACTGTCAGACTATGTTAGATTCAAGAAAAAATGCTGAAGTGGGTGTATTCTCATTTCTGTGCCATATTCCCGTTTGCTTGTTTTCAGTTTTGAACAAATTAGAAATATAAAAATATGATACAAGACAATATGACACAGTTTTGCATTATTTCTTTAATTGAATGTGGTCCAACAGAAACTTGTACGTCCCTACCCTGGCAATCATAATTGTCAACAAGCTGTGCTGGTGTGAGTTCTGGTTTTCAACAAAATATGAGAAAGAAGAGGAACATTTAGGAGAGCTTGGATGAAAGATGCTAAAATTGAGTTGTTGTTTGCTGCCTTGATTTTGAGCTGCCAAAGTATGTAACATCAAGCTGGTAAAGTGTCTCCGTCTGCTTGCTCTTGTTGGTTTTTGCTGGTATTACACTGTAGGCAGCCTAACTTAGAGTTGTAAACAATCAGACTTATATGATTTTTACAATGTAAGATCGAAGAGGCTCTGAACCAATTTGTAGCAGCAAAATACTCCTATTGATGCCAACAAAAGAATTATTTGAACACATTGTTGGGAAGGTCAAATCATAATCTGTATTAAAATTATCTGGTGTGAAACCACTTTAGCCCTGTGTCCACATCCACTGTTTTGCAATAGCAGCACTTTCGACCTCAGATTAGTTCATTTCTCCCCAGAGCTATATTTTGGTTATGATCCGTAAGGGATAAGAATTTGGTCAATATTTTCTTCTATCTACCGATACTGTATATCGCGCAGAAAATATAAAAACAAAGTCAAGTCAAGGAATGTTGTTCTAACTCGAAAATTAGCAAACCAGGAAATTGTTACCTTGAAAAATACAAGCAACATCAGTTTCTCCTCCACCATTGATATTCAAAAGGTGGATATTATCAGTCTAGCCCCTTACTGATTTTGATTGGTCATTGATTAAGAAGTGACGTTGATGAGTGTGGTGCTATTCCAAAAGCTGAACACTTACCACTTGTGAGTGTTGAGAGTGCAGAGAATGCAGCAGGTGGCTGGGCGGGATACATCATATCTGGATTAAAAGCAAGTGTTTGCATTGCGATAAATGGCAGCTGTGGACACAGGCCTAAGGCTCAGTCTCTATCAGGGATAGTATAATACAAATTAGTTTGTATGAATAATCAATCAGGCTTTTCCCTCTCATTCAGTGGGTGGGCAGATACACCAAATCCACCTGCGTGTTAACAGTCTAGTTTCCCATCAGAAAACCCAAAGAACACAATGCAAATCATTTTTTCTAAAGCTCATTACCTGCTCCCTCTGAATGAAAGATGTGATTGGTTCTTACCAACCCGCCCCCCTGTACAGCCAATCAGTATTTTGGACAAACTCGCATGTCCAAAGTGTGTTTTCATTTTATGATGCAGCTGTAAACAAACATGTTGTTGTGATGTAAGCCCTGCCCCTCACCTGTCAGCACCACATGCTGAGCTGTGATTGGACAGTATCTGTTTCCTGTGATGATCGGCTGTTCTCAGTGTCCTGCCTTCTTATTGAACGGTGACCGTGTGGTTAAGATGTTTGTGTTCTCAGTTTTCATTGGTTGTTGTTTTTGATGTATTTTGAATTAAACATTTTACACAGAAAATTTCTGTTTACAGTTGTACTTCTTGTTTCATTATGATCAGTCATCATAAATAAAAACTACTATTCCTTTATCAGTCTTTTATTATTACATTAAACTTAATGCTTGCAGAGGACTTGGAATGCGACTAAAAATGACCCTCATGTCTGTCTGTAATGTATGAGTGCAGCCAAATGTCACTTTATGCCTTTTAAAGCTTTGGCCTGCAGTACATGATGGGATATATTGCTGGGATATTGACCATTTATTGTGTACTATTTTTCATTATGCATCTCAGGTTACAGTGAGTGCACTATAAAGGTGATATATAGTGCACTATATCATGAGTATGTGGGTGATTTTGGACACAGTAGCTCTTTGTGATTCAGCAACAAGTAGTTCTTTGTTTGTTATCATGGCAACGAGAGGTCATGTCAGAAGAAACAATTAGTTTACCAACAACTGCGCACATTCGCACATGCAGAATGAAAGAAACACAATGACATGGAATGCACATATTGGGCATGGGAACAACGCAAATGGACAACATGGGCACACAACTAATTGCACCCTTAGATGCCATTCAAGTGTTCTAACACAAACACCGCAGCGTAAACTCCTTCATGCATGTGCTACACCTAGATTACATTGATGGGACTTTTTTTATGCTGTCCTTGAAGACTCTTCAGCTGGTTCAAAATGTTGCAGCATGGGTACTGACTGGAAGTAGAAAAGCCGATTACAGAACCCCTGTGTCTCTGTAATGAATTTCCATCACTGATCTCACACAAAGCTAAATACATTCATCTAAATAAAGCTGAATGTATTTAGGACAATATTTTGTCAGCCTCACTTCCTGTCTGCTCCTGTTTTGGGGGTTGGGTAGGGGGATTTTTAATTCAGGTACATAGTGACATCTAGTGGCTGATTTACTTCACAGCAGAGATTTCATATGCTCAGTGCTGGTATGAGGATTTACACATAAAAGCACTGGAAGAAAAACGGATGGGAAGATGAATACATAGAAAGATGAGATGGATAGATAAATGGACAGACAGATGGACGGATAGATCGGTGGTCCAGTACAGATATACTTAGGGAGGGATTGAGTTTTTTTTTTTTTTTAAATAATGTATCTGACATTATTATGCTTAGGCCTACTATTATCATAAATGGTAGGCCTATGCTATCATCTATATACCGCTTACCTCTTTTGGGGTTGCGTGGGCTGGAGCCTCCCAGCTGACATTGGGCATAAAGTTACACCCTGAACCAGTCGCCAGCTGATCACAGGGCTACAAAGAGAGACGAACAACCAGTCATGCTCGTAAAACTAGTGATGGGAATCAAAAACCAATATAGAATCAATAACAATTCCCTCAAGAAATTGATATCATTACATTTTTGTCAGTTCCTTCCACTAACAGGGGTCAGAGGTGGTCAGAATATTGGCTGAAGTTTTGACAAAAAGATGTTTACTACACAGCAGCACAACATGGAATCATGAGTGCTTTATGTCTGGCATTGTTGCCACTGAAAACCTGTGTAGACCTATTTTTGTCAACACAGAAAATCAGCAGGAATTGATAAAGGAATTGTTAATGACATTGGTATCAATAAAATCTAATCAAATCCCATCCCTACTCATAACTTGGGGCCCTTTACAGTCACCAATGAAGCTAAACCAGAGTGCCCTGTGTCTGTGTGGGAAAAACCCATGCAGACACAGGGAGACCATGCAAAATGGCAGATGGATGGATGGATGGATGGATAATGGATGGATGGATGGATGGATGGATGGATGGATTTAACACAATAATTTGCAAGAATTAGAGTGGTAAACTCTGGAGCCTGACAAAGATCCCATATTGTAACTGCACAGTTGAAGAGCACACAATCTTTTTCCACCTAAAGTTGATTTTGGTTTGACAAATCAAGAGTTTCTTGCATCTACTTCAAAGGAAGAAATGTTTAAGCTCAAACCTTGAGAGTATAAAATGATTGGCTTGGTATGCTTATAGAGGAGTGTTGAAAATTGGAATGATTTCCGTGAACTTCAGCAATATTGACATATTAGCAGTAAACTAAATGATGGATGATTGAATGGATGGATGGATAAATAAATGGCTGGATGGGATGGATAAAATAGTGGTAAAATGGATGAATAGAAAAATGTTTTTGCTGACACAAAAACCTCTTGTATCCATTTTTCCTATCTTCTTTTTTTTTTCTTACTCCAAATTTGGATGAAAGAAATTTCAGAGTGATAGATAGAAGGATGGATGAATAAATGAATGGAAGAAAAGGTGGATGGAGGATTGGATGGGTGGATAGATGGATTGATGGAAAGGTGGCAGGAATATTGAGAGGAACTGAATGGATGGATAAACAGAATAATTGATGTATTATTGGGTGATGGCTGGATGAATGGACGGGTAGATTGATGGATGGATGAATAATTTACTGTACAGATGAATTTAAGAAAGGATTGAAGAATAGGTGAATGGAAGACTGGATACTTGGATTGATAGATGTGTGATGGATGTAAGGACAGAACATTTGAACAGTGGATGGACGTATGTATTGTTAGCTGATGGTTGGATGCATAGATTGATGGATGGATAAAATACTGGACAAATGGATGAATGACAGGACAGATGGAGGTGGTGGGGAACTAGATTGAGTAGCCTAGTAGATGAATAGGTGGAGGGCATGTTGAAGGGAACAATAGATGGATGAATGATGGATGGAATATTTGATGGATAAGTAGATGAATACGTGGAATACTTGATGGAATATTTATTGGATGGATGGGTGTATGTCATGGTTGATGATAAATGCATGGATGAATGGATAGATGTATGGATGAAATATGTGGTAGATGGAATGGGGTATATGTTGTTGGATGATGAATGAGTTAAAATATAGATGGAAGAATAGGTGGATGGAAGATTGGATGGATGGAAAGATGAATATATGAGAGGAATTTTGGAAGAACATAGGTTGGATGGATGGTTGGATGGAATATTTGATTGTTGGATAGATGTTGTTGAATGATGGATAGACCACTAACAACAATGATGGTTAAAATACTTCTATTGTTACGTATACTACTATTAATAATGAGAATTATTATCATTTGTATCGTTTTTACTTATTTATCTTTTTGTATGTTTCTTTATTCAGATAATTTGAACGTAAATATGATATAAAGGTGTAATGTGAGTGAGCCTCCAGCAGAGGGCGATGGAGCTGTGTGCGGCAGCTCTGTGTCACACTGAGGGATGCTGGGAGGAGGAAGAGGAGGAGGAGGAGGAAGATGGAGCAGCTGCAGTGATGCTAACAGCACCGACACACACTCTGACACACACACCGACAGCAGCTTACTGCTGATACACACACTCACACGGGGGAAGACAGAAAGTGAGAGAGAGACGGGACGGTGAGGGGGGGTGAGGCAGGGGGAGGGAGGCTGTCAACACACACACACACACACACTCACATTCACACATACACACTCTAACACACACTCAGGCTGGGTGAGCTATGGTCAGGCTAGCTGCTAGCATGTTTTGGAGAGAAGGTTAGCTTGCACTCACTTTAACAAACATTCAAATACACAAACACACAACCTCAAATACACACACAGAGCAATGCAGTGTCCGAAGCTTCCTATTGGACGGTGAGTGATCTTCATGTGTGTGTGGTCAGCTGGGCCTGTTTGTGTGTATTAGTGTGTGTTTCTGTGTCCAGTGTATTGGATGATGTTACCTTGGAAACTGTCATGTATGGTTAATATGTGTAATTGTTTTTATTGGTAAAGCTTTGAAGTTTGAGGAGTCGTCGAGAAGTTCAGATTATTGATAATATTAATCTATAATCAGGTAATAGTTTAGTCCAGGGGTGTCCAAACTTTTTTCAAGGACCACACGCATAAAAGTAAAAGAATGACTGGGCCACTTGTTTTGAAGGTCCTGTCTCCAGCAAAATCAATTTTCTTTGCTCTTAATGTTGTTAGAAGCGACTCTGGAGACACCTTGTAATAAACTCTCAGTTTACGGAGGAATGCACCCTGCCTCTTTAAAGAAAAGGCTCCTCAAAACACTCTGTTTTTTACTTCCTGGGTTTTATTCTGTAATAACTGTCCAGGCTCCTCCTACATGTGAGTTTTCTTTTCACCAGGTGGCAATCACCAGGGCTGAAAATGAAGGCCCATGCAGAAATTAAATTGAAATGAACCTTATTTATTTCGAATATATTCATTAGAGTAGAAACAGAAGACAAATATAGTGTAGCCGTTACATACAGTATATTCAAAAAGGAGTGGGAGGAAGTAGAACTATATAAACTAAAGAAACGACAAAACCTGTATTACCCAAGAGTGTCAAGTTGAGGCAGGCTGCGGAAACCTGACACCTTAATGATTATGTGCGGGGAAAAGATGTTTCTGTGGACTAGATAAAGAACTTTATGGCATGGTTCAAAAACATCTTCAGCCTAAATGTATTATACATCTATTTGCTCTCACTGTGCGGGCCTGGATTTTTTATATTGCGCCCATTTCTCTTTTATTGCAGATTTACTGTTTTGGGGAATGGTAGTTGCTTTAGTCAGACAGCCTTTAACTCAGCCTCTCTGTCTGTTAGAAGTTTGAGCTAATGTTCTGTTGAGACATGAAACATGTTAAGCACACAGTATGTAAAATCTGAGCTTTTTTCATACTAAATTAACTGTTTCTATTTTATATTTGTAGAAAGTTGACATTTCCTGAATATTTCCTTAATTTTGCAAAGACAGAGAAATTCTTTAAGTCATAGATGACATGGGCCCAATATGGCAGATATATTATCTGCATCTGGCAGCTGAATTTTGCATACTGAGCCTTTCAGGATTTTACGGTGGCCATTCAGATATCAATATATTGATATATAAGCTCTGTGCTGCAGAGGAGAGATATTTACAACTCATTCCCAAATTCAATCATAAAAAAAGAAAAAATTGTAAGGCTGATTGGTTTTATTGGAATTTGGGTGCTGGAAGAGACTTTTGGCAGTATGCTTTGTAAAGTTGATTTTTGTGCATCACAGATAGTGCAGAACATCAGTTGATTGTGTTATATGTGGCCTCAATCCCTTTATTTCTATTTACTAGTCATAGAAACGAGACACATATTTCATTTATTAATCCAGGCCACATTTTATTTTGGTTAAAAGAAGTTGCTTTTGGCCTATTAAAAAGGGATCACTGGCTGTCATTGGCCACCAGGCCATAGTTTGGACACCTTTGGTTTAGCCCCATACTTGTAAATCACAAAGGTTACCTTGGAAAAGTTTTCAACTATTGATAAGTCATAGCTGGTGCCTTTTTTGAGCTCAAGTGTGACATAAAGATACTGCAGACCACTGATTGGTCAGAGTGTTTCATCGATAAGAGCATCAACAGCGGGATTTCTGACATGGAAACTGTGAGGTTCCAAAAAATTAGTTGTTTCATCTTGCGTAGTGTGTCGCAGTGACCACCAATCAAAATGACATTAGGGGTGCCTCTCGACCTCCTGACAGAAAGTCTAGCCTGTTGTCATTTTTGTCCCGTCTTCATTACATGAGAGTCATTGACCAGTGATGCGTCAGAGCACTTGGCATGCTACGGTCACAGATGTAAACAAACCAAACAGCAAAGCATAAAAACAACATAGTTGTTGCTATCAGTGTGAGCTATAGGACAGACCAAAAGCTTGTGGAGTTCTGACAGAATCCATGCCATAACCATGTGTTGTAGAGTAATACTATGTCACATACTCCTTGCCGACAGCAGGTGTAAAATGCACCATGGGTAATAGTACCCATGTTGCGGTTCAAACGGTGACCATAGACCCAAAACTACAAGATGCAGTACATGTTCATAATTTTAAATTACTTCTAAGATCTCTAAAGACCTAAATGTAAGTTTCTCAAGTTGTAGAAAAGTTTGTTTTTGTTTCTACAGAGAGGAACAAAAATTGTCGAGTACTCTGTAAAAAGTATAGTCAATGTCCAGTGTCAAGTTAATGCATATCGTAATATGTGTCATATGGTGGCCTCTGCATTGGGAAATGTGTTGTATGGCTATCATCAGTATGTAGCATAAAGGTAGCAAAACATTCATCTCAGCTTTTGGGAAGATGAACAGTTAAAGCTTGGTACTGTAAATGTACTATGTTTGTGGTTTTCTGTGTTGTCTCTTCTTTTCCCATTGTCATCAAGTCTGTCATTGTGTGTAGTAAGGTACCAATGGCAAGTCTGTCATGTCTGTGTCAAGTCACTGTGTGCTTTTATGGCTCTTTGATTTAAATCTAATCTACTTTTATAGAAATAAAAGTGCTTGGTAGCAAAAATTATGACAGTCAGGACAAGCAACCCAATCGAAAAAACCACTAGCAACATACAGTAAAGTAACACTGGTAAAAAAACAAAAGCCTTCTAAAACAGGCAGAGACCTTGAGCAGAACCAGACTCATTACTGTTGTAATTATGATGTATGAGTTAAAGTTATTAAGTTAAGTTATTAGTTATTATTATATCCTATGCTGTGTGTTAAATATAGAAAGGTGAAGACTCAAGAAAGGATTGATAAAGACGATGGTCAGCTCTTCTTCTGTTGTTTTTAGTTGTAGCTGTCTCTCTGACAGGTCCGGATGTAGCCCACCCTCTGATTGACAGAAAGCTGGTAGGGGGCTGGAGCCTGTAGGCAGAGGTGATGTCAAAGCGAGGGGCAGGGGGGCGGGGAAAGGGGGAACGACCTGATGCCATGGCGGCCCTACAAGCAGCCAATGAGGAGCTCAGAGCCAAACTGACAGATATCCAAATAGAACTACAACAAGAGAAGAACAAGGTAAGTACTACAAATCCCACTTCACAGGCCTTTGCACACTGAGTCAATTGTTTATGCAGTGTTGACACATGAAAACACAAACACAATGCTGTGTAGGGTCAGCCATGTTTGCATACTAACAAACATTTGTATGGGACAGGTTGGATTTCTGTGTTTTTTGTTTCCTGTTCAAGATATTTTATGATTGTTTTAACTATTCCGAGCCGTTGTTCCTACCTTAAACACCCCACCAGCTGCTGATCAGACCACATTGTGTTAAGTTTTGTTGTTCTTTTAAATGTGTGGTCCAGATGTCCAGATTAGCTATTAGCATAAAAAGGTGGACCACTGACACCCTGAAACCACTGGGAAGTGATCTGGATAATTTTGCATCCCCTACGGTATATATCAAACTCTCCAGGGCTGCCACAGTGGCACTGTATTCTCATAGCAAGACTGTTCCTGGTGTGAGTGGGAATATTTTGGCAAGGCCATTTGTGGCATAAACTCCACATCTCACCCAATGACAACAGCGATAGGATAATGCCCTAAACATGACAAATGGTAAATTAAATGGTTGGTGGATAGATTAATGCATGGGGGATGAATGCAATATTGGATGGGTGAAAGGTTGTAGGATGGATGAGTAGACAGAAGGATTGGGAAATAAACGGGTGGATGCATGGATAGATGGACAGATGATGCGTTGTATAGATGTATTTGATGGATGGAAAATTAAAGAAATTAACAGATGAATGGATTAGTGTATCAGTTTACAGATGTGGGGATGGATAGATGGATGAATGAAATGTTTGATGGATGTATAATTGGATTAAATATTGGATGGATAGATGAAAGGGTGGAATTCATGGACAGATGGATTTTTTTTGTTTGATGGATGCATAGATGGATGGATAAATGAGTAGATGAATAAATGGGTGGTTTAAAGATGGATGGATGGATGAATGTTGCATGGATACATGATTGAAATGGGTTAATGAATAAATGGATGGGTGGACTATAAGTGATGCATGAAATGTTTGATGGATAGATGGTCAAATTGGGAGAACAACAGATGAATGAATGGAGTGGTGAAAGGGTCGATAAATGAATAGAATGGATTTATGGATTGATTGAAAAAGATTGGAATGGATGGACAGAGGATGAATGAAGCTCACGTTTTTGGATCAGAAGTGAATGCAAAGAGGGTTTTCTTCATCTTCTTGTCTTGTACTGCAAGTTTCTGCAATTAATTTAGATGTTGAAACACATGACTAAGTGCTCATAGTCTGTATATTGGTTCTTAATCACCATCATGTGGGTGAGTTTCCTTTATAACTAAAATAGAATTGGTCAACATTTTATGTAACTCAACAAAATATAAAGTTTATTTTGAGTTTGAGAACATCCTTAATACCTCTAATACATGGCTTTTTCCAGGTCACCTTGTCAAAATTGTCATTATAAGTCATCACATTAGAGTCT